>SCLH01000914.1:100194-124453 GCA_004367855.1 Oikopleura vanhoeffeni
TAAAAAAAAATTTTCGATGTCAAAAATTTTTCAAAATTTTCTTCATTTTTAAAGTTTTATTTTCCCTGACCGCACTGTATCTTCTGAAGTAATAACTTTTTAGCTCTAATTTTTATTGCATTAGATCACTGTGAATAATATCTTAAAAATGTCAATAAAAAATTTTAAAAAAAATTCCAAATATTTTCTTAGATCCAGAAATTTGGGTAACCGACGGAGGCTGTTCTCGAGACCAGAAGTGATAGAAAAGCTGATTTTAGCTGACATTCTTATTTTTGTTAACAGTTTGCTTAGAAAAACCTAAAAAAAGTTGAATTTCGATAAAAAGTGTTTCCAAATTTTGCATATAATGGAATTTTTTTAAGTATTTTTTTCAGGTTAATTAAACTTTTCTCGTGATCTAGACATTTGGATCTGACTATTTTTTACAACTTTTTTATATTGTGCAACTTACTGACAAAAATGTATTTTAAAATTATGATTTTTACTCGAAAAAAAAGTTTTGGAATTTTCGTCAAAATCCTATTTTTGACGATTTGAGGGTAAATAACTTTGAATGCATCTAAAAGCCTATATGATTGAAAAAAGTGTGACATAACTCGAGACAACCTCCTCGCTTTGCCACACTTGTAAAAAGTGCTTTGTATTTTTTAAAAAAAATCTGATAATTGTGCACGAAATGCCATTGTACCAGCAAACATGCGCAAAACATACCATTTATTTTGAAATTCTCTGCTAAAATAACAGAAATCGAGAATCAGGCACGCACGGCTGTAAGTTACAAATTAAAGTTCAATAACTGAAAGAGATATTTTTGATATCCAGAGGCTAGATGGGTTGTACAAAATGGAAAAATCACTTTGTTGCGGGTATACCTGTCATACAAAAAACTGTCGACACTGTTTTTGAAAATTTCAACAAATATCTCCTAGATCCGAAAGTTTGAACTTTCAAACGAATTGCGGTTAGCTCAGGAACTTAACGTTTGAAAACAGTAAAAACTCGTCCGGTTACCCCTTAAGACGAATGCTCACATATTTGAGCAATTGAACATTTAAGTTTAAACGTGTCCCTTGAGGAGTAACGGTTACAGCAGAAAGAAGGTGTATGTAAAGTAATTTCTCTAAGAAAAAAGAGGAGTGGTTATTGCCTGTTTCTCAATATACAAAAAAAATTAGGTATGTTCTAGAAACTGCTTGAATTGAGTACCTTCATTTTCACTTTCAAAAATAGTGACTATGACTCTATAGCTATAGGAAGTGATTCTGAAACCATAATAAAAACATTCTTTAGTATATATTTTACTATCCTAATGGAAGTCGCATTTTTTGTTTAATTTTCAAATGTTATGACCAAATAACTCTAACAAATCTCCAACTCCTCGCCTGACCTCAAGTTAAAACAACGTAATTTTAATTTGGCTTAACATTTTATAATTTTTTTTTTTCAAAGTACTTGATTTAGTTTACTCAGTCAACAACTTGAGCTGGTAAAACTACCTGGAATTAACATTTCGACGGCAGAAGTTGTGGAATTGAACATTAAGTAATAATGCATTGCTGTTGTGACCAAACACATCTGACATAGATAAATATGGCAGCGCGGAATATATTTGCTATGCTTGACTTTTATGAAGTAGTGAATATAAAAGTTGTGCTACTGAATAACTTATAATTCAGAAAAAATATGAGCGTTTATTTACAAGACAATTTTCGATCTGTTCCTATCAGATATTTTTGAAAATTTTCCACGAGGGCAACAAAATCTGATAATTTGTTGGATTTTCTATGACATAATTTTTGAACTCATAACGATCGTTTTCTTTGCAATGAGAATCAATCCTGGAATATTCACCATCATTTTCCCAAATAGATGAACTCCGCCTTTTTCCTAAGGCTTTAGCTCAGGTTTTATAGGTAATCAACGTATTAAAATTTATAATTCAGACTACGAGTTAATATACTTTTTGGCTCGTCGAAAAATCCGATTGTGATCAGTTTTTCAATGAATAATGCGAAAGTAATTTCACTGTATATTCAAGTCTTTCACAAGGATGAAAATAAGTCTAAATCGGATGACATTTTTGAGTCGACTAATTCTTAACAACTTTTGCATAAACTGCGATTAATTTCGTATGAAAAAATGCGTAGGCATAAACAATATCAAAGAAAAGAAATTTCGAAAATTGTCATATTTCATTCAATCTTCTCTTGCCAAACAGTGTGGTTCAGGTTTGCGTATACTGATATTGAAATTGTATTCTTACGACATAACGATTTTCACACACATTTTTTTCATATAAGTAAATCATTTGTGCTCAATGACATTTTTATCAGCCAAAAATCGGAAACAAAAATTATGCAGTTGAATATTATAGTTATAGCTAAAAATTTCAATCATATGAAAATATCATCAATGAAAAAACATTTAATAAAATTCTTGACATAAATCAAATTCATCTCCAATAAACTGTAAACCGATAAATTCTTTAGAGGGACTCATCGATACTTCGTCATGAAATCCCACTCTGGCTATAATGAGACTCAAAAGCCTCTGATGAAGTTTATATTGGACACCCGGATTTTATTTCAGAAATTAAATTTTGAAGATTTTTATTCAATATGGTAAAATTTCGGAGATATTTTGTCGATTAATACACAAGTACCATATTATATAATCTTTTTGACGTTAAGTTTGAGTTGGTCATAATTTTATTCAAAAGAACGGATATTTCTGGAAATCTTTTTGTCAAATTGTTTCGTCAATCTCGTTTTTAGCAAAATAACACAATTGATAAATCTGTTTTTGAGCTATACCATTATTGTATAACAAAGCACAGGCACGAAATTATATCTAAATATTAAATTTAAGACTTCAAGTAATTTTCTGTATAAATGTTTAGATTTAAAAATCAAATATTAATTATTTTATTATAAAATGTATTTCACTGAAATTTATCTTGATCGAAAAAATGCTAAAGTCAAAATTTTAGTATTAGTCTAATTAACCTGTGACGCACCAATAATTCTAAATACCCCAGTAAGCACACATCGTACTATAATATGTAGGAGCACTGTTCAAAAATCATTAAAAACAGGAACCATTCATTCGATTAAAGAGTTAAGGTGAGCAATAGGTTAACAATTTCTTCAACCTCTATGTATTTAATAACAATATATCGATTTTAAAATGGGTCAAAACCACACACTATTCGCTCCCCGGGAGAGACAGATTTTCGTATTTTTCTCAATATTTCAAAACCCACATTTCAAATTATATGTTTAATCACTATTTAGTATTCAAATTTTCTTGACACACATATTTGAAAAATTACGATTAGTATTATTCGAGATTTTTATATTTGTAAATTTTTATTTCGAAAAATTTTATATTTTTTCTCTAGCTTTTGTTTCTCTCAATAAATAGAATTGAAAGTGTGAGAATTCGATTTGAAGTTTCTGGCCGATTCTTCATAAGAAGTGTAAATGCTGATTATCGATGTTGAAAATTTTTCATTGTCGAATTTTCATTCATCAAATCTATCAAAATATCAGATTCATTCCTCGGAAATGTCAAAAAATAATCATTCTTCGTCCGCCATTTTTGAATGTCATAATTATCGCAAATACGATTATATAGGAGAGTTGAAAATGATAGAGAGATCAGGAAAATTGATTTCCACAGGCCGGACATGTGGGCAGAGACTTCCATATCACCGTAGTGCCGAAAATCGCCGGTGTTCATTCAAAACAAGATAAATAAAATACTCAAAAATAAAATTAGGGCTTAAGTGTGATTGATAACTTCAAGAGAGATATTTTATACTAGAGAAATATTAATCGGTAGTGGGAGTGATATTTATTGAATACCCGGGTTCAAATGTATGATTTTTTTTAAATTTAAATTAATTTCAGGGTTTTTTTTTCGCAAGATACAATTAACTATCGTGAAAGCGCTCGCTCGGCAAATAAAAGTTCTGAATTTCATTTTTTAAAAGGTGTTCAAATGGCCACCAACATTTTGTATCAGTGATTGATTCGTAAATCATAATAACAACTCGATTAATTGTATCGGTAGTTTTGGTTGAACAGAGAAAAAAAACGTTCTCATCTATNTGGGCATGGATGAAAACTGCAGATTCAGGTTCGATTGTCACCTCTTCGATAACGGAACAGACCCCTTGATTGCCGTACTTTGGGAATGGAATTCTGCAATGATCTACTTGAATCCAATCTTGACTACGATCAAATATCAGTTTATTTTCAATCTGATTGAATCCCATGATTAATTCGTGCGAGACCTTGCAAATTATAAATTTGACATTTTTAATAGTTCCGTCTCCCATTTTAACATCTGTAATTATAGCTTCGTTTGAACTGATTAATTCTCCGGAAGCAACTTTAACCAGATGATTAGTGTTTAGTCTTACAAGGTTTGGAAGTCTTCGAGCTGTGTCTACAGACATCAGGTTAATATTCGCGCCCGTATCTACCAGCATTTGAAATTCTAAGTTGTTTATGTGGACGGGTATTTTTTGGTAATTGAGACGTGATAGCTGAGACTTTCTACATAATGTTGTTTTGCCTTTCCTAGTCACTGCTGATTGTTTCTTGGTCTAGATCGGCAATATGCCGTATCATGAGTAAATGATCGACAGTGGTCACAATATCTATTTGGTCTGCTGGTTGGTTGGTTATATGGTCTGCTTTCGGGTCGGCTATCTGGTCGGCTATCTGGTCGGTTATATTGTTCGGTAAATCTGGTTTGTTTCTGAGGTGCGTCAATTTTCTTTATCAGCTCGAGAATGCTTTTATTCACACCCTCGAATCCAGATGACTGGTCGGTTGTTAATTTTTCAATTTTTATTTCGTATGAATCTAATTTTTTATCGATCACACCAAATTTTGCTTTGTGAATTTTTCAAGTTTCGGCAAATATTCTGTACTTTGCCGTGTGTGCTTCTTCATTTCGAGGTGTTGAGGTCGTCTTCTTTTGGGGACATTCGTTTTTTAATGGCCCGCGTTTGCTGCAGGAAACAGACTCGGTTGTGTGAATTGCATTCGTTGATATGTTCGGTGTTGACGTGATTCTTGACAGTTGCTGCATTCAGGAATACTTTGTGGACTCAGCGGTATGCTGAGATTTTATATACAGTCGATGATGTGGTTTTCGTTTGCAAGATTTTTTCCTGCGATCCATTATATGTGATATCGGTTGTAAAATGTTGTATGCATTATTCGTTTGAATATTCTGTTCAATATTTGTGCCTTTTGTTTGAGGTGTTGGTTTAGGAAGCAAGCATCAGGTTTATTGAGTAAACTAAAAAGTCGTGATGTGGTTTGAATCAGTGACTCTGATTTCAATCTCTCGAAATTACTGATTTCGTTTTGAGTACTTTCCCATGTTTCACCATAAAATTCTTGGATGTCTCTCTTGGTGATGGCATATTCAGTGTTTTTACGGTAGTTGATTTTTGTTAAAAGTCTCTATGCAATTTTCGTTCCGATTATGAAATTTTTCTCTTGGTCTGTGATGCCGTGCATGTAGGTTATTCGTTCGATGGTGTCGAAAAGTGACTGAAATCCATCGGCTGGGACATGCTCAATTTTCTTGATATCTCGTGTGTGCTGTTCTATCATCTTTAATCGTGTTGGGTTTATATCGTTCATGTGTGGTGTGATAGTGAGGTTACGTTGTGATGGTTGGCGTCTCAAGTTATCAGATAATGGTTCATTACCAAGTTGGAGGCCATCAACGTCTGCTTCAAGGCAATTTGCTTGGCTTGTTACATCTATTTCATCGTGGTTGTCTCCGTCTTCACTACTTTTATCTGATACTAAAGCATGAATCTTTATTTATCAGAAAAAATCCGTTGGAATCTCTCTGTATATTTTTTGTTTGGCAAAAAGCTTCAATCTTACCNCAAAAGCTAAAAACACATCGGTATTAATACAAATTATTTGATTTATGAACTTTACGTACCAAATTTGAGAATGATTGACATATATCTGAAAGAGCATCCATCAATGGATTCACTAGGTGCCTTACTTTCGCAGCACATAAAAAACAGGGTCAAACGCAACAATAAAGTAAGGACCTGGCGATACCTTTTTTAAAAATATTCGTGATCCACACGAACTTGTCCCTGAGTAGTAAATAGCGCGGCTCACACTTACCTTGTACCTATTTCAAGTTGATAAAATAATCAATCGATATCCCAATCCAATCAAACGTTTTTAAGTTTTAATAAAGCAAAATTTAAGAAAAGTATTCTCATAAATATTAAATAATGATTCAATTTCTTTAAAAGTTATGAACATTGAAAATTATTAAAAATGAAAGTTGAAAATTAAAAATGAATTATAAATAAATAATTTTAATAAAAATGCTAATTTTTCTTGCATCACCAATACAATCACTTCACAGTACATTATAACGCGACATTGTTAAATTATAATAACAATTTTGTCAAAATCAATTGAAATTTTTAACACATGAGTCACCTTGCAAACATTTATTAGACAATTTCGGTAGCAGAATGAATTGAGTTTGTGAAAACAGAGCATGCTCTTGATTTCAAATCTCTATTGTTGCAATTCATTGATCGAATCCTTTTTTGGTTTTTGCACTCAACAGCATTATTTAGCGTGTGTTTTCAGCTGAAACCATGCGGACGCAACCTTGTTATTCTTCATTTCTATGTCATCCACAGTTTTATCAAAGTTGAAATAGAATAACTTGAATTCGAGATTGCGCAACAAAATTCATCAATAAAATTGTTAAATTTTGTTAAAAAATACTCAAAATTTTAATTTGGTTATCTTTTGATTTGTTAATTTTGCTCCATTTTTTTATTTTTAAATGTCTTAAAATTAGATACAACCATTGACTCACTATGTGTAATCTTTCTTTACGATCAATATAATTCTCACTTTTAAATGTCTGCCTGTTACCATTCAAAAAGTTAATTTGACATTACTTCAAAACCTGTGCACAGAACTCTTTATTGCGGGAACATTTTCAAATACAACTTTCTGATATCTGGAGAGGCAGTTGAGTGTCTCGGTTTAACTATTTTTTAACAGTAGGTTCTCAGTTAAAAGCAGTTGACAGAGCATAAACGTTTTGTTCAAATTATTTTTCTTTTACGAACTTCAGCATATTATGAATTCTCAGAGAAATAAATGGAAACCATCTTAATTGCGCTGGGGATTTGTTATTCAGATGATATTGAGATGTTTTTTTGACAAAGTTTCAGAAATCATTATCAATATTCATGATGGCAAACATAAATAAATGTATTCGATTCCCCCGTGTCATCTCTCAATAAATTTCCAACTGTTCAGCACTGCTCAACATTTTTTTCTGGATTTCTTAGAATAAGAAGAATGAGAGTTCCTGAATTACCCTGCGTTGAGAAAAGCCAACCTGCTTATTCTGCTACTAATACAATGGGTTGTTTTTGGGTTAATATTTATTTGTATTTAAAATAGCTAACTGCGAGTTTATCAAGCACACAGAGTATAGTACTCAACGGAGGTGGCAGCCGTATGGTCGTGGTGGTCATTGCCAATAATTTTAGAGCCCTCAGAATTTGGCTGAGGTTTTTTTTGATTGATTAGTTCATGAGCATATTTTGGAATATACCGTTTTTTGGGTTTATAAGTGGGTTTTAGGTTACTTAATTTTCCTAATTATTAAATTAGCAGAATAGTATTTGGTAACATTCAACTCAGCGTGTACTAGGTGATTTTTGAGTGTTTTTTGCAGGTTTTCAAGGCGGGCGGCAGTTTCAAATGGCCTGTTTTTGTCCGATTTTTTATCAAGCACTGCACAATTATAAAGCATTAGATTGCAGGCAACAATACAGGCATATGGTAAATTAATGAGGTTTTTGAATTATGATTTTTATCAATGACAGTTTTTTACTTTTTAAACGAAAAAACACAAAAATGGATTTAACGCATTGAAGAGCTGCTATGGCTTCTATGAAATTTTCTACAAGAAACACTTAAGTATGACAGGCGGGGCTTGAATTGATGATTTGGTCGGAGTTTGGAGAATTTCGTAGATGTTTGCTTGGAGTCTTTGCAAGACCCACACAAAAAGAAACTTAGATTCAATAAAAGTTCTGAAAAACCTGTTATGAAAAAATTAGTTTCAAGGTGAGTTAACGTTTTTAATCATTACATAATTGTGTGTTATTGCGCTCATTATATATATTTGGTACTAATTATCTATTCTTATAGGCCCGGATATTACTGCAGAGCTAAGAAGTTCATCTGCGAGCGATTACATCCCTGCTCAGGAAAATTTTGGAGGGCGAAGATGATAAAGGCAACTTCTCCCAAAAGGGCAAGGTTATATTGACTGGTTTCCAAAGTGGACAATGTGATTACAATTTTTGGCCCCAAAAACGGCGAAGTGTTAAATTGAATGGTCCCCAAAGTGGACAAGTAATGAAAGTTTTGGCCCCAAAAAAGGGCCGAAGTTAAATATGAATGGTCCAAAGTTGACAAAGTAACATTGAGAGTTTTAGGCCCAAAAAGGGCAAGTTTAATTGAATGCGTTCCAAAGTGACAAAGTTAAACGAAAGTTTTGGCCCAAAAGGGCGAAGTTAAAAAATACTAACGTCACTATTTTGTCCATGGGACCAGCAGCGAAAGGTGACCGGGACTATAGAAAATTTCAGCTTAAAAAATTTTAAAGGCAGAAAAAATTTTCGGTTTCGCGAACCACCGGGCTACATTGAATGAAAATTCAGGGCGTGTGATGATTTAAGCTCGACGATTCGATTGTAATTCCAAGGGGTTGAAAGTGCCGCGAATTAGGTCGCCCTAAAAAGTCGTTCAAAGTGTGTCGGATGCGCCCACAAGCAAGAAAACATGCGGAGCATTAAATTGCGCGCTTCGAAGGAAGGCTTCTTTTTACAAGCAGGTTAGGGCGTCGGATTCACCCAGGACTCAGCGAGATCTTTATGAACACGGAAAAAATTCACAGCCATTTCTGTTGAGAAAACAATCTAAATTCAAGCCTGCCATCTTCCCTCCTTTACTGTTAAGTTCTCGTAATTTAAATAAACGCTTTATCTAAAATCCAATTTCTCCAATCTTTTTCCAAATAATTTCTTGTCAAATAGTTTGAACTTGTGCTAATTGATTTTCTTTTTCAATTTTCGACAGTTGACTGTGATCGGTTATAACGCGTCACGTGAAAACCTGTCAATTCGTATTCAAATTGACTGCCAGGCATAGATAGATTGCGAGAAGTTCGATGTAATTGCTTGCTAGAGTTATTTTCTGGAGTTTTGAGAGCTCGGCTAACGTAAACCAATGGTTCCAGAGTCACTCGTCGCAGGCCTTGTGTGAAGAGCCGCTTGCGATACCTTCCGATATGCCTTCGGTGATCAATACTAATTTTCTTGTTTTGGTCTCGGTGTTTTGAAGTCAGGACGACTTCGGCTAAAGTTTAATTTATATTTCTGAAAGGCGTCTACCTTGCTTCGGAATTCCATTCCAAAGGGAGTGTTGATTGTTCCACACATTTTGAAAAGTGGGGTGCCTCGTAGTCGATGTCGGTTCTTTGACAAACTCTTACTGTTAGAAATTTACAACATCCAAACGAAGCGTCGTGTCGCTTTTCGATGCATTTTCGGCGGATAATTAAGTATCGGATCTCTTGGATCCAGGGGTTCAATTCCTTCTTTGGATAGCTGATCCCAAGTAGTCGTGGAAGCCTTGCATATATCAGATAACGGACCCTCTCATCCACTTTTGCCATTTTTCTCTTCACAACTCACCCACGTTTCTTCAGGACCACGAAGAGATCGTTTTTGATCTGGGGGCCACTCACTCACTTTCATGACATTTGTTACTTATTATTTCAGTTTTGACCCGCATATTTGATTTTGGGGGCCCACTCATCACTTCTATGACATTTTTCCTGATATTTCTGTTTTGCCCAC
This sequence comes from Oikopleura vanhoeffeni, assembly GCA_004367855.1. Classification (NCBI taxonomy): domain Eukaryota; kingdom Metazoa; phylum Chordata; class Appendicularia; order Copelata; family Oikopleuridae; genus Oikopleura; species Oikopleura vanhoeffeni. The sequence continues at coordinate 110,159 of SCLH01000914.1, forward strand.
GCATTATTTGATTTGGGGGCCCACTCATCCTTAGACATTGTTACTTATATTTTGTTTTGCCCACGCATTTATTTTGATTTGTGGGCCCACTCATCCGTTTAATGACATTTTTGTAAGATCTGAGTTTCGAAGGCCATTGAGCTCTACAAATAATCGCAGAAATAGATTTCACCTGGGAATATTAAAAAGCAAATTACAGTATCACTTTTGTGTTAGTAAAAAAGGAGTTCCTTTCATTTTTAAGATCATCAGGTAAAAATTTTGGTCATTAATTTACCTTGGCTTTTGGGGGCCGAAAGCTTCGTTGTGTGATTATTCTCGTTTCCGTTTTCAAATGGCAGGGAGAGAAACTGCGTGAGGTAACCTGAAAAAACTACCCTTATTATATTTGCCACTCGTATAGCCTATACGGTATAGGCCTTTCGGATAGAAATTAAAAGGATAATTATTTACATCAGGGTACTCGCTATTAGTAGGGCTTTCCTTGCTTGAAATTAATATCTAATTTGGAAACATTACTTCATTTTTCATAAATGCTTATTTAAAATTAAACGCAGCAATTACATTCTTGAAAAAAGTCTCGCCGGAAATATTCGGAACCAATTACAGTAAAGTTCTGCATCCTGGCGATTATGTTTTGTTGGATTTAGTTTGACTTCCTGATTTGACACTTTACGAATGCTATTTTTGGAAACCTGGTTAAGCTGATTATCCCAAACAGTTTTGATCTTAACGAACAACTTCTTCGCGCTTAATTGTGATTTAACCAGTATCTCATACATCCCACCTACGCCGACAACCTACGTTTCACAAAAACCTCCTAAAAAATCGCTCAATACGCTTATTCTCCGTCCCATTTCACAATTTTTCCACTATTTTTTTGTGTTGGCTTCAAAAAAGCCTCGTTATAAGGCTTATTGTCCTATTACTCGGAATTTTGCCTTTTGGCCACACATGGCCGCTCAAGAGACGCCAATCAAAATTTCGAAAAAACTCGCCTAATGTTTTGTCAAACAAGGCTTTGCTTCCAAATCCAGTTAGAGCCGAAACTGTATCACCTAAACTGGTGGAGAATAGCTTTTGACTTTGGCTCGAACTGAGGATTTCAAACTTTTGGCTGAAATGAAAAGTTGACATGGCCCTCAAGAGACGCCAAATTCAAATTTCGAAAACTCTCTAATTTTTGGTCAACAAGCATTAGACTTTCAGGATAGCAGTATGAGCCAAAAACTGTATCTTCCCAACTGGTGAGGAAGATAGCTTTTGACTGAGCTCCAAACTGATCATTTCAAAATTTTATTTTTGTTTTTTTGTATTTTTGTCCGCCAAAAGAAATTCGAGTAAGGAACAATAATTGCATATGTGTTTAGGCTTTCTTTGATAGCAAGTCACAAAAAATATGACAAATGGTGTGAAAAGTTGACGGAGAAAATGACGTATTGGAGCCGAAATTATTTTTAGGCGGCTTCTTGAAGGTAGGTGTCGGCGTAGGTGCGATTGCTATCCGATTCCTGTTTAATCACAATTCAGCGCGGAAGAGTTGTCTTTAAAATGCCAAAAATTTTTTGGGATATCAGCTCTGCCAGTTTATCCAAAATAGCCTCGGTAAGTGTCAAAATCAGCCGACACCCACACCATTTATTAGAGTTTTCCAACGTTAGTTCTGAGCTGAAGTTGCTTGAAGTTCATGTTCTCAGACCCCGATATATTTGTCTCTGAATTTCTCGGAAAAGCTTGACAAAAAGCTTTTTTGTATGATCGTACCGGTATTTTTACCGGTTCCAAAAGTCATTTTTCGACTTTTATCCTGGTTTAATTTTATTACGCATGTTAACTATTTCTATTTTCGTGAGCCTTACCTAAATTGTTAGTAAAAAAGTATTGCGCCTCAGATATTTATTTTTTTTTCCTTAATTTTGCCTACAATCATCTGATAAAGTCCTCAAAATGCGCTGTTTTTGTCCCTTTGCCGTCTAGTTAATTTATTTGCGAAGCAAAGTAGAGCAAGATTTTTGCCGGTAAAGCACGTTTTTTAAATTGCTAGCTCATGATTTAATGCGCTCAGATTTGCCTTATATTTTGTGAGTTATGTTTATTTGCCGCGTTCAAAGTTTTGCTTCCTGGAAAAATACAAGGGATTAAAATATTTTCTTAGGAAGGGATTTATTTTAAAATTTTTTTTCTATAGTTTTCAACAATTCATATTTTTTATGACAGCCAGTCTAATTTCACACAGTGAAATGTATGTATCGGTGTCTTTACTCAATAAACACCGTTAATTTCCTGCGTCGAATAAGCTGAAAATGACGAGTCAATTTAGAAGTAAATAGGCGAATTTTTTACATCGAATTTTCATTTTTTTTAATTGTTTCGGAATGCACCGATAACAAATTGAGAATGAGAGAACAAATTAGTCATTCTCTATGTCTGAGAGGCCGAAATATAGCGTCCGAGCGATTTTATCAATCTAAAGTTCAGGAATTTTTTTTTTCGAAATTAAAAATAATTTGATTTTTTTTTTTAAGAATGAAATCAAGTGAACTCATGCAACAAAATCAGAGTCAACGGATTTCAACTTTTGAAGTTACAGACATAGAGGAATTTATACCTTAAGAAGGAAATTTTTGGAAATTTTTAACATCGAAATTTTTTTTTAAATTTTTAGGATTGAAACCATAACAAAATGAGAATGCCGATTAAACTTGTAGCTTTCTTATTCATGTTCTGAGACCGAAATAACACCCGCGTGGCGTATCCTTAGGGGGTTCTGTAGGCTGGAAAGGGCTTTTGTTCCTTTCATTAAATCTTAGGTATAGTTAGTTCGTATCTTTTTAAACCATTTTACTCTGACTTTTTTTTCATAGCTTGTTCGACCAACCGGTTAATGAGTCAACCGCGATAAAAATTTTTTTTTGAAAGTTTTTGAAAGTCTTATTTCTTCGCCTTATTCACAAACGGCAAGGGTACAAACACGCGGCCAACGCAGCAAAAAATATGGCCGTCTGGGGCCCATAGAGGTAAACGACTCAGGAATGCGCAATTCGAAATAGGTTAAGGCTCTAAATGGTCCACGAAAGCCGGCTAGAGAGCAAAAACGCAGGCTATGCAGGCTAAAAAAAACGCTCTTTGAGAGACGAAATCGACCAGAGAATCCAATTTCGAAATAGTTTAAGCTCTAATTGACCACGGCGCTGACGGGGCTATCATATGTTTTACACATTTTTTGTTTAAACAGACATTTGTGTACACTACAAGGGCATGGCAAATTTTATTCTTGCCTACATGATACAAAAACAAAATGGAATTTTCGAAATAATTTTTTTTTTTATAAAGATTATCGATCTAATTTTTTTTAATTTGACACAATTTCATAGTATGCCTTCCGGCAGGCCCTGCCGGGCTGCACAATGTATTATTTGTGTAGACTTCAGGGCATGCCAAAATTTTTTTATCGTGAAAGACTGGGATTGCGTACAAGAAATATGATTCCATGCGAAAACGTCAATGCCATTCCATTAAATAAAATAATTGTGTATTTTAATCATTCAATTAAGTTTTTTATAAGCTTCTTTTTCTTAAATCATAATTAAGAAAGCTCAAGATAAGATTATTATTAGTGTACACATAAAGTATAGTGTAACTCGGGGCATGGCAAAACTTTTTTGGTCAAAAAAAAATACGGTTCTCACTCCCAACCCTATTTTGTTTTTCCTGACAAACAAGTTTGCCACGGTTTTATCCGTGTATACTGGGCCGAGTTTCAATTTTTTCCAATTATAAATCTGGTTAGAGTTATTTTTGCTTAAAAAATGGTTTCTCCTTCTGTACTTTGTAATAAGCTAATTAGAAATACTCTTCAAAACACTATAATGCACCAAATATATTTTTGAGCATCGTGACAGAGCTTATTTATACGACCTTTTGAAGATTCATAGAGAAAATCAATTATAATAAAGTTATTTTCTTAGGATTTTCACCTTGAACATCTGTGTTTATTTTTGATGAGTTTGGCATTAACTTATTCGATCAAACAGATTCAACTTTACCCTTCAAAACATCAGGTTTATATTGTCCTCATTTTGCTCTCTAGCGGCCTCCTGTTGTGTCCTTTGGAACAATTTAAGTGTCGTTTCGACTTCCCTGATACAAATTTTCATGAGGCCAACAAAAATAGTCGCAAATGTTCGCATTTTCTCTTAGCGTTTTGTTTTTTTTTTTGTCGGTCACTTTGGGAGTATTTTCATGTATTTTCGACTTCCCTGATACAAAATTTACTCATTAGCAACAAAAAATAGTCCAGCAATGCTTCGCATTTGCCCTCTCTAGCGGCGGGCATTGTGGTCACTTGGGACATTTATCTTCTGTTTTGGATCTCTGATCAAATTAACCTTAAGGTTGGTTCGCATAATGCTTTGAATTTGGCCTGCGTTTTGTACCTTTCCCTCAAAACAACATCATTTTCGGAATGTAACAAGCCAGGAGTTGGTGAGCAAATATTTCAAGTATTTTTTTCGATTTGGCTGTTAATCGACAAAAAATTTGCCGCGGAAATCGACAATTTTGATATGAAAGTGAGAATTGAGACAATCTGAATGCCACAAAGATTTCTTGTGGGTACGTTTGCTGAAAACGAATTGAAGTAACTATGTCGATTTTTGAACAAAACGGTGCTAGAGATCAAATAATAATTTGATGAAACAGCTTTTTTTTTTGTCTAGAATTCGCTGTGTTCAAAAATCGGACCATGTTGCGCCCAAATGTTTTCCAGCAAACCGTACCCAAGGAATCTTTTGATGGCATTCAGATTGTCTAATTCTCACTTTTCATATTCAAAATTGTCGATTTTTTGGACTTTACTGTCTTTACAGCCATTTCGAAAAAACACTTGCAATATTTTTGCACACCTCCTTGAGCTGTTAAATTCCAAAATGACGTTGTTTTTGAAATAAGGCGAGAAAATCAAGACTTTCAAAAAAAAAATTATGCCTCGCGGTTTACTCAATTTATCGGTTGGTTGAACACGCTTATTGAAAAAAGTCAGAAGTAAAATGTGTTTAAAAGATAACGAACTACTATACCTAAAATTTTAAAAAGTTTTTATGACGAATTAAAAAGTTATGAGCCTTCAAAAAAAGCTCTTTCCAAGTCTACAGAAACCCCCTTAAACCTTCAACAAAAAAGGACGGAAAAGCCATCTTTTTTACGAACCCAATGCTTCACATATTTTGTTAATACCCGCCCTACTACTTAAAACACACTAACGTCTTTCTCCATCAGGGCCCGGGATATTAATAAAAGTGTGAGGGGATATTCCGTTTATTTCTTTTTGCTATTTTTAAATTAAATTTAATTTGATATCGAAGTTGATTTTGATTTTCAGACGCGACAGCTCCGGCTTTAATTAAAGGGAAACTTCTGGTATGTAAACGTCTTAAGCTTGACAAATCCGAAACTGCTGCTATCAATAATTATATCTGAACTAAAGTTCCTTTCTTCCAAAATGTAATTGCCTGCGTTTATTCTTATAACAATAATTAGAAATAAAAAGTTTCAAAATAAAACAATTCAATCAGAAAGGCCTATACCGTATAGGCTATAGAGTTGGCAAATATAAATAAGTACCTTTTCAGGTTACCTCACCAGTTTCCCCCTGCCTTTTGAAAACGGAACGAGTGGCACAAACAACGAATTTCGGCCCCAAAGCAAGGTAACATTATGACCAGTTTGTTACCTCTATACTTAAAATGAAAGAACACTTTTTTATAACAAAGTTGTGATAACTGTATTTCATTTTTAATATTCCAGGTGAGATCTTATTGACGTTTTTTTGTAGAGCCTCAATGGCAGCCTCCAACTCAGATCTTGAAAATGTCATAAAGTGATGAGGGCCCCCAAATGCAAATAATCTGCTGTGGCAAAACTGAATATTAAGCAACAACATGTCATAAAGTGATTGAGTGGCCCCCAAATCTTCAAATCTATGTTGTGGCAAAACTGAAATATCAGTTGAAAAATGTCATAAAGTGAGAGTGTGGCCCAATCGATAATTGCGTGGGCAAAACTTGAATATAAGTAAACAATTCATAAAGTGATGGTGGGCCCCAAATCAAATAATGCTGGGCAAACTGATATCAGTTGAAAATGTCATAAGTGATGGTGAGGCCCCAATCAAATAATGCGTGGGGCAAAAACTTGACAATATGAGTGAAAATGGATAAAATGATGAGTGGGGCCCCCAGATCAAAAAAACGATCTACTTTCGTGGTCCTGAGAGAAACGTGGACGGGTTGAGTTGTGAAGAAGAAAAATGCAAAAAGTGATGAGAGGGCCGTATCGATATATGGTTTAGTGGTTTTTAAGGTGACGCCGAATCTAGCATCTGTCCAAAAGGGCATTAACTTGTTTGTTTGTGAGTCTCCAAGAAGTAGCAATCATGGAACGTCATCAAGTAGTACAAAACATCCTGGTTATGCCGTCGGTTAGTTTTAACATTAATTTTGAATGCCGATGGTGCATTTCGTAACCCAAAAAAAGTTCTCAATGCTCGATCTTGGCGTCCTTGCCAGCTGAATGCCGCATTTTGGACGGTCTTTTTCAACCATTTCTAGGCGTGAGTTGAAGGCGATTGGATTCTGTTGAGTATGTATATACTTTTTCTCCGTGTTGATTCCAATTAATCGGAGATTCTATTCATCATCCTTTCAAGACTTGGTATAGGATAATCGGTTTTGAATCAGTTTCTTTATTAAGCCATCTGCCAATCTAAATACTGGACGTACGCTCCCTCACTTCTTGGGACCGAAAAAAGCGGATGTTGTGTTTGGTTCTTGTGGTTCCATGACGTGTGATTCAACCCAATATGCAATACCTTTCACGACCTGCTTGACATAAGCAGGCCGGGTAGGCCTTGGTTTGAGATAAATACTTTTAGTTCATCTTTAAGTTAATTGCAAATTGTTGTGGTCTTTTATTCAACCCAATTTTGTTGCCATGGTGAAGAAAACGCCTCCAGCTTGTCTTTCGAGATATCTGTCATTTCTCGTATTTGGTCATTTTGAGTGCTTCTCCAAGTTCAACGTTTTTGTACGCATCAGACGTTTGGGCTGATATTTTTTTGTTTCTAATTTCTTTGTGAGCGATGATTTATTTTCGTAATGTTCTTTGATAAGATATTTCTACTAGTTCATTTACATTTGTACTGGCCATTTTTCTCTTCCTGGTATTGCTTCGGGCTACTTCTGTGCCTTTAGGAATTGTTATTTGAATATGGCCATGATTTAAAATTCAAGACGTGGTGTTACCGAGTTGGTGTTATATGCCTTCTGTTATATTATGACATTCGTGGAGGAATTCGTCCCCAGGTTTTTCATTCTTGCTACGGATTCAGGGTACTTGAGAGTCGAAGCGAGGATTGTTGATGGATGAAACTGCAGATTCAGGTTTGATTGTCACCTCCTCGATAGCAGGAACCACACCCCTTGATTGCGTTCTGGGGAATGAATTCTGCGAATGATCTACTTTGATCCAATCTTGACTACGAATCAAATTATCAGTTTATTTCAATCTGATGATCCATGATTCTTCGTTGCGCAAACATTTGAATTTAATTTGCCATTTTAATTAGTTTCGTTCCCATATAACATCTGTATTATGCTTCGTTCGAACTGATTTTCTTCGAAGCACTTTAACCAAGATTTAGTGTTTAGTCTAACAAGTTTGGAAGTCTTCGAGCTGTGTCTACAGACACCAGGTTACATTTGCGCCCGTATTACAGCATTTGACCTTCTAAGTTGCTTTATGTGGGGTGCGGGTTATTTTTCGGTAATGAGACGTGATAGCTGAGACTTTCTAAATAATGTTGTTTTGCCTTTCCTAGTCATGCTGATTGTTTCTTGTCTAGATCGGCAATATGGTATCATGAGTTAACATGATGACAGTGGTCACTATCTATTTGGTCTGTGGTGTGGTTGTTATTGGTCTGCTTTCTGGTCGGCTATTGGTCGGCTATTCTGTCGTTATATTGTTGCGTAATCTGGTTTGTTCTGAGGTGCCGGTTCATAATTTCTTTATTCAGCTCGAGAATGCTTTTATTCACACCCTCGAATCCAGATGACTTGGTCGGTTGTTATTTTTCAGTTTTTATTTCGTTATGAATGCTAATTTTTTTCGATCACACCAAATTTTGCTTGTGTGAATTTTTCAGAGTTTCGGCAAATTTCTGTACTTTGCCGTTGTGTTTTCATTTCGAGGTGTTGAGGTCGTCTTCTTTGGGACATTCGTTTTTAATGGCCCGGTTTGCTGCAGGATACAGACTCGGTTGTGTGAATTGCATTCGTTGATAGTTCGGTGTTGACGTGATTCTTGACAGTTGCTGCTTCAGACATACTTTGCTGGATCAGCGGTATGCTAGATTTTATACAGTCGATGATGTGGTTTTCGTTCGCAAGATTTTTCCTGCGATCCATTTATGTGATTTGGTTTGTTAAAATGTTGTATGCATATATTCGTTTGACTTTCTGTTCAATATTTGTGTCTCTTTGTTTGAAGGTGGTTGGTTTAGGAGAACATTCAGGTTTTTGAGTAAACTTAAAAGTTCGTGATGTGGTTTGCATCAGTGTATCTGATTTCAATCTTTCGAAATACTGATTTCGTTTTTGAGTACCTTTCCCATGTTTCACCTAAAATTCTTGGATATCTCTCTTGGTGATGGCATATTCAGTGTTTTACGGTTAGTTGATTTTTGTTAAAAGTCTCTATGCAATTTTCGTTCCGATTATAAAATTTTTCTCTTGGTCTGTGATGCCGTGCATGTAGGTTATCAGTTCGATGGTGTCAAAAAGTGACTGAAATCCATCGGCTGGGACATGCTCGATTTTCTTGATATCTCGTGTGTGCTGTTCTATCATCTTTTATCGTGTTGGGTTTATATCGTTCATGTGTGGTGTGAAAGTGAGGTCACGTTGTGATGATTGGCGTCTCAAGTTATCAGATAATGGTTCATTACCAAGTTGGAGGCCATCAACGTCTGCTTCAAGGCAATTTGCTTGGCTTGTTACATCTATTTCATCGTGGTTGTCTCCGTCTTCACTACTTTTATCTGATACAAAAGCATGTGAATCTTTATTTATCAGAAAAAATCCGTTGGAATCTCTCTGTATATATTTTGTTTGGTAAAAAGCTTCAATCTTACCGAATATATCTATTTTTCCCCGAATGATCGAGATTGTGAAATTTTGCTATATTTCTAAGTTCGGCAACTGTGAGGCTTTTGGTTATCGCCATTCTCATTTTTAGTAGAAGTCTGTTATCAAGGATTAAATCTATACGGTTTCATTATTTTATTCAAAAATTATTTGAAAATATTCAATGTCACAAGAGTGTTAACTTATAAGGTATGCGTCCTTTTAAAATGTTTTTGGATCGTGAATTCTATAAGGATGTTCGAATTAAAATTCGCGAAAAGTTCCAGAAAGTGAGTCCTATTAAAGGTACTCTACTTATAATTCGCAAAAATTTCCAGAAAGTGAGTCCAATTAGAGGTACTCTACTGTATTTCTCGAAAAAAATCAAAAATAGTGAGTCAAATTTGAGGTACTCTACTGTAATTTGTTTTCAAATTTTCGATAGTAAGTCTTATTCAAGTACTTTACTGTATTACTCAGAAAATTTAAAATAGTGAGTCTGTTTTAAAGGTACTCTACTGTAATTTGTTTTCTAAATTTTGGATGGTGAGTCTTATTAAGTACTCTACTGTATTACTTAGAAGGATCCAAATAGTGAGTCCTATTTGAGGTACTCTACTGTAATTTTTCCTTAAAATTTTGGATAATTAGTCCTATTTAGGTACTCTACTGTATTACTTAAAAAATTCCAAAAGTGAGTCTTATTTGAGGTACTCTACTGTGATTTTTCCTTAAAATAGTGGAAAGTGAGTCCTATTTTAGTACTCTACAGTATAACTAAGAAAATTTCAAAAGTGACTTCTATTTGAGGTACTCTACTGTAATTTTTCCTTAAAATTTTGGAAAGTGAGTCCTATTTAAGTACTACACTGTATTACTAAGAAAATTTTCAAAAGTGAGTTCAATTTGAGGTACTCTACTGTGCTATGTTTTCAAATTTTTTGGATAGTGAGTCTTATTCAAGTACTCTACTGTAAAAAGATCCAAAAGTGAGTCCTATTTGAGGTACTCTACTCTAATTTTTCCTTAAAATTTTGGAAAGTGAGTCATATTTTAGTACTCTACTGTATGTTTCTAACACGAAAGGGACACAAAAAACAAATTAATTCTATAACCGCACTTTTGTGTGCTTAAAAAACTAATATTTCCGTAAAGAAAAATCAACCCTTGACAACAAATCCGCTACCTAAGGTATACCAGGTACCTTTTTTGGCTGAGGAAAGTGTTTCGAGCGTTTTCAAATTTTTAATTAACTCTATCCAAGAACATTTATAAAAATATCTTTTTTGACCAAGTTAATCAAAAATTTTCGATAACCAAAATCCTCTATCTAACGAATGCTAAGTTCGTTTTTTTGACCGAGAATTTTGAGTCGATTATCAAAAATAGTGTTCGTTAAAACAAACGAGGGGAAAAAAATGATAAATTCGTGTTTGGAGTTAAATTGCCGGAATTTGGTTTGGCGGTTTGGTTTTGGTCGGAAAATTTCAATTTTATTTTATTAAAACTGAATATAAATAAACGTTTTTTAGTTACTGCGAAAAGTATTCTTGAGCAGGGTTGTAAAAGGGATGATCCCCGACCGAATTTTCCATCCTTCATTCAATTCATTCAAATCTTCATTTTTGCAATTGACGTTCTTGGACCAAAACCTGAACAGACAAAAAATTTTAAATATTTATTTTAGTTTTTATATTTTATAAGTTGACCTAATAATTTAAAAAAAGCAAATAGCGGATTTTTGAGGACTTTTTTGCTGACAAACATTGTAAGTAAAACAATTGTTCGGCTGATATAATCGAAATAAGGTTCAACAAAAGGTTTTCAAGACCCTGTCAACGAATAATCGTTGAATATAATTGTAATATAAAAACATGAAGCTCGTCTGTGACCTCAATTTTGTTAAAAATAAATAAATTATAAATGTTTTAACTTATAGCTTTTTAATATTTAAAACTTGATATGGATTCCACTAAAAACTTGTCGAGACTACCTTTACTTATTATTAATAAACTTAATCAAGAAAAAAAACTTTAAAAATATCACTTCCGAAATTGTGATTGATACATTTTTTATGGCCGTAGAAAGAGTTATACAGGTTGTATTTTAGATTTTGAGGTATTTTGCCGTCTAACTGAATAATCCTTTTAATATAAAAGTAAAAATCAACGTAAAAATCAGTAAGACGGCAAAATACCTCAAATTTTATAATACAACCTGTATCATATAACTTATATCCATTTATTTCCGTCAGGCCTTTATATGGGCCCTTAAAAAGCGGGGGGCGAGAAAACAACGCGGCTTTCGTAAACGACTCTGCCGATTAGGTTTTAAGATAGCTCAAACTGAGCACAAATGTGTCGTGAATAATACAGTATAAAAATTGGTCTAAATCAAACCATTGTTTTTATCTTTAAACAAAAACTAATAATAAAAAATTTATAATTAGAAAATTACAGTAATCTCAGAAAACAATAAGAAACATTGGTCCGATTCAAACCAATTTTAAAAGTTTATATTTATTTGATATTAGTGCTCAGTTTGCGCTATCCAGAAACTAAATCGGGTAATTCGTTTTCAAACGTCACGTCGTGTTCTCCCCCCCCGTTATGTGAGGGCCCAAATAAAGGCCAAAGGACAATAAAGGGATATGGGTTTTGAAATGATTTATTTAGTCTCATGTTGACCTAAAAACATACTTACTTTCTGCCTCGGACTTTCTACAAGATTCTTGGTCAGTTTCTTTAACTAAATCACATCGTCTTTTCGACCATTTTTTTCGTAAGTGAACATCAATCGACCTCTGGACATTTATAATATGGCTAACGACACTTTATATGGGTGACTAAACATTTATTTGCAAATAAGCTATTAAAACAGTTGATATCCCTTTATCACACTTTTGTAAATATCCCGGCCCTACTACTTCAAAACACACTACGTTAGCTAATCAGAGATGGGATATTTACAAAAGTGTGATAAAGGAATATCCAATACTTAAATCAGCGACTAATCAAGGCTCCAAGTATACAAGAATTTATGATATGGCATTTAGTAAGGGTCAAAGCATATAAAAATATTTTTTTGTTTACATTGGGCAATTTCACAGCGAGCATACTATAGTCAGCATTGTAGTGCTCAAAACTTCACAATATTTTTTGGAAACAAGGCTCATCAACCGAAAAAAGTTTTCACGCAGAAAACTGATCTGTTTAATTCCTCATAAATTCAAACAATTATCTTTTGCAAGAAAAAAATATTTTGAATCCCCTGAATAGCCTATGATACAACATAAGTGACTTTCGTAGCCTTTTTCAGCCAATGGAAGCTTATCAAACCTTGAAGGGTCCAAGGTAGATTTTGTGAGGATTTTCTACGCTAATTCCATGTTATTTATATTCATTCTGACTGAAATTGACTCAAGGCACCTAATCTTGTCATTTTTTGGAAATTTTCAGAAAAAAATTGTGGCGTCTCAACGTGGCTATTGCAAGTTCGGGACATTTTCAAGCGTATGCGCAGCTATTGTGTTTGGTATAACCGGCAAATGAGTTATGCGCATTCCTTACACATAACTAGCGAAACCCTGATGCCTATTGTTTGGACATTTACTTTTAGTTATCACCCAAACTGTATCCAGCAGTTAATTTTGGTAAGTCTGACACTGATAAGCAAAGGTCATCAAATCGATAATTATCATAATGACCAACTTTCTGAGAAATTCTAGATTGATGTTTGGCCAAATCTTCTGCAACAATAATCGGATGGTATTCTACAAAAGGAATCGGAGAATAGACATTCTTACCTTTACTTATAAATTATTTTTTAGGAAAAATTGTTTCAAAATATTATGAGGAGGTTGTTGGGGTATACCATTTTCATCGATAATTTTTTGGTGAATTTTTTACAAAAGTCTATCTTTAACTATACAGAAATGTGTAGGCGGAAAATATATAATATATTATATTAAAATTTCAAGAATATGTTTGAAAATTTTATTTTTCCATTGACAACAATATAATTACGAAAGCGTAGTTCTGACAATGTTTGTGATATTAACACACCCATATTTCAATTGTATACATTTTTGTTGGTTTATAAAAACGGTTTTTTAAGCCTACGAAATTTTTTAGCCAAAAAATAGGGGAAAAAAAGTCAACCAAAAAAATTATCATTGAAAATGCTATANAGAATATGTTTGAAAATTTTATTTTTCCATTGACAACAATATAATTACGAAAGCGTAGTTCTGACAATGTTTGTGATATCAACACACCTATATTTTAATTGTATACATTTTTATTGGTTTATAAAAACGGTTTTTAAAGCCTACGAAATTTTTTTAGCAAAAAAATAGGAGAAAAAAAGTCAATCAAAAAAATTATCAATGAAAATGCTATATTTGGAGGTTGTTGGCCCATTTTAATCAGACCGATAGCTTTCTTGAAAAAGCCAGAATGGATAGGTTATTTCTATCTTCCCGAGTTTGTCAAGAATGCTGCTCGGTAGCTATCAACATCGGTTGATGCTACTGATCGAATCTATTTTCAACGAAACAACCGATCATATCCAATTTATTTCTCGAAAAACTGATCCAATTTCTAGGAAATCAAGTTTTTGGCTATTTTCTTGATGTTATGTGCTGAACCTGTCTTGAATTATACTTTTCACAACGTCAACAATTGGCTTCGAGACTAAATTCTTTATAGTTTTATATTTTAATTATAGAAAATGTCATTTTTGAAGAACACTTGTTCAGACACTTAGTTAAAACTTCCTGCCTTAAGGGGGTAACCGACGGAGGCTGTATCTCGAGACTCAGAAGTAATAGGAAGCTAATTTTAGTTGCATTGTCATTTTCGTGGCTGGTTNCTCCCATAGAGAGCCCCGTCAGTGACTCCCTTAATTGAGATAAATTGTGTGTTATCTTGTACTTCGTGGACGCGCGTGGGTTGAACGCTAACTGGTTGTCCAATCACAGCGAGGTTCGATTATCTCGAGTTGATGAATCATTTTACTTTTATGTGCGCGGCGCCCTCTAGAGTCTAGACTCTAGATCATCGAGTCGAATTGAACGATGAAGAAGCTAACTTCGCAAGGGCAAAAGTCAAGC
>SCLH01000914.1:125712-143264 GCA_004367855.1 Oikopleura vanhoeffeni
GCGATTTCAGATCAGTGAGATTTCCACTGTTGTTGTTTTTTCTTTCATTTATTATGATGTGTGTTTTTTGAATTCATTCGTTACTTCTCAATACTCGTTCTCGTTTGAGGTATTATTCTTCAATTTTTTCAAAAATAGTCCTATTTTTTACATAGGCTGTCAGATTTCGTTACTTTGCACAGAAATACGCTTTATTTGTCAGTTTTTTCTACTGACCTACGCCTCAAGTAATTTACTTCTGGTTGATTTTATCTATGGAAGTTATCGCTTCTTGCCATTTAAATTCCGCCTTATGCATACAGTCAAATTTGCCATTTTAGGTTTTTGATCAATTAATCAGCGTTTCTTCGATTTGATTTATATGTTTTGGAAGATATCTTTTGACTTTTGATAATCTAAGGATGTGGGTTGGTGAGCTCTAACTCTCAGAACCCTTTGGACTGCTTTGAGGGCCGCTTCTCTTTGCCACATTCTTGATTAATCAGGTCAATTACTTTATAAGGGAATATGGCTTAAATGGGGTCATAAAGGGATTATGAGGAGATTTGGCGTAGTGGTTATTTCTTTAGTTCCTTGATTTTTTGCATAAGCCATAATGAATCTTGAAATTCATTTTTTATGATGAATCTGTAATTTGTTTTTAACAATTTATAGTTTTTATTCTTTTTTTCTAGACAGTCATCACACAAGATAAGATCAGTGCATGATGATAATAAGTTCTGCCTTTAGAGAGATTTTTCTTAAAGGTTTCATTTTTTTTATAAATATTTGAATGTTTGATTTATATGCCTAAAATATTTATTTCTCTTTTAATTTCACGGTGAAACAGATTTAACCCCCTGCAGTTACTGCGTTTAAACAAGATGCGCATGATTTGGGAGGTATATTTTTGGGGCTGGCGGGATGCGACGGACCGCGATGTTCCCCCTTTTTTTTATTTCAGCTTTTGGGTTTTAAATGGTCTCCGACCGGAGGCTTTTTTGATGCATTTTTTTTGCATGTTAAAGCGGACTGTACGGATTATATTCTACATATATACTTATGGAGTAACTTTGGCGAAGAAAATTTTGACTTATTAATTTTTCGACTCGGGCACCACCTGGTGGTGTTATCGGCGGTCGACATTTTAAATGACATTTGAGATGGTTCACATGCGCGCGGTCAAATTGTCTTGGTACAAGTTGGTAGCCGTGATTCTTCAGATGGCAAAATGCAAAGTTGTCGTTGGCCCTACCTGAATTATTTTATTATAAGAAACATTTTTTCCGCCTGACGCATTTTCCCTTTTACGATGGTTAATGTTCGTCACAACCAATTTTCTTCAACTTTATTTATAAATTTGCTTGCTCTGCTCGCTCTATTTTTGTTTCTGTTGCCGATTGTGTGGTTTTAATTGAAAATTCTTATCTTCTTTTTATGGTTTGAAGCCAAGGGTATAGAGTTTCGGAGCGTGTTGATGCCCATGGAGCCAATTTTTTTTCTCTTTGATCGTTTATCGGTTATGCGAGCACTCTTCGCTGAGTCAAGAGACTTTCATAGGTAGTAAAACATTGGCTTTAAACACTTCGAGTTGAGGTGAGGTCAGTATAACATTCAAACAGGTGGGGTTTAGTTAGATCAATTAGTTAAGATATGTTAGTTGATTAGCTGCAAGGAATACGGTGGCGTGAACCTTTTAGAACGAATTGATATTTCGAAATTGGAAATTCAAAACACTTTTCGCTTAGTTAGGTTTCTTGATCTATCTTCCTAATTCTGCTTTACCCACCGAATTCCTGGTTTTACCATGGCCATGTAAATTTTAGGTGACTTCGACAAAAACTCTCCTTTCTTTCCAGTTTTATTTTTTTTTTTTTTTTGTTTCAGATCAAAGTGTCAATAAATGTTCGATTGAGGGCTTGTAGAATCTGATTTTTATGGGCAAAAGCGAAGGATTTCGATACGCATTGATCGGCTTTTTTTCATGTGCAGGGCAGCACGGGAGATTTGCCATCTTTAAACAATGATTTCATGATACACTTTTATATTATAATATTCTGTTAATGGTATACAGTGACCGTCAGTCGACAAAATGAGGGTATTTTCGTAGGAGTGTTGAGATTTTATGAACATTTAGTCAATACACAAATTTTAAATTGTGAGTCACATAAAATAAAACTTGCAAGATAAATTGTACTTTCTAAATTCTTTTGTGAACCATTTATCAAATGGGTACTTTCATCTATTTTCGAGCAAGCATGCAGTTGTGTTTTCTAGTAATACTGAGTGATTTTACGCCCTCTCCGGATTTCACGAATTTTCAGTTTTGGCGTGGTAGACCCGTAAATTCATTTCTCGGATGTCACATGAAAAAATGTTGTGATTAGTTCTTCCTCTAGGCCGCAGAGTTCTTTACTCTTTGGTATAACTTGTTCCGAGGTGATCTTCAACTAGACCGTCAAAACCAGATTTATTCTGTGGAATTTTCGAACCTAGTTACATTCGTATGTTGTACTGTCCCCATCACTTAAAGTGTTTTAAGTTGCTGACAATTAATTTTCTTAGAAAGGGTCGGGACTATTTTATGAGGCGCAGCAATATTTGTGAATAATTTCCATTTTCATTTTATAGATCTGCACCATTGTTCTCAACATTTGTTCACTAACTCAATTTGGTGCTCGCAGCCCTGAAGATATTTTATCGAATTTCCTGATTTGATTGACTCAGGTCGGCGATCAAGACTAGGAATGAAGTACTGAGAAGTAGTTCGTAAATCGATCGTTGAGTTTCGGTGTTCAAGTTTTCAGGAGCTAAAGAAGGAGTTTTTCCGCCAAAGACGCGTGTTGAAAGTTGTTTCAGTATTTACTACAAGTTGAATGTTGTGAAGTTTATTGATTAAGTTACCGAGAGGTGGCGAGTTTGAAGTGTGTCAAAACCTATATAAGTAATTTTAACTTACGCGTACTTTTGGAAATGTGTCGATTTGGTCATCTGGCATATCTAGAGTTTAAATGGGGGTTAAATATGGTCAGAGTAAGTTTTTTGGTGATTTTAAAGTTAATTTTTCGTCAGCAATTTCTTGGATGTATAAAATTTAAATTTTATTAAAAAATGGGAAAAAGTTATTTTAATAAACTGAATTCGAAACGATTTATCGAAAATTCGCTTCTAAATGTAAGAAAACATGAAATTATTTTGAAACATATTGCTCACAGTAAATCACTCTCAGAAAACCAGAAAAAGTTATATTTTTATCTGAATATTATTTGCGCATGTTCAAGCTAGCAGAATTGTTGCGACTTGCAAATATGTTTTTAACTCCTTGAATACCGACACTTCATGGGTCACTGAAATGTTTTTAAAATGGTATTCTTTCATTTTTTTTAATCACATTAAAGTTTACAATATCATCAACCTTTGGAGAGGTGCGGTAGATGAAAGAGTTAAGTAATAGTTTTAATTTTTTAGACTCTCCCAACACCTTGAAGCTAATATGTATTCATGTCGATTTGACTAAATTTAGACGGAGGCGGCGGGCGCCTAAGAGGCATTGTTTTAATTTTTTACCAGGTTTATAGCGCTTCGTATTGGATTCTAATTAAACTCGCGTTAACATTCTGACACTCGATTTATGATTCTGACGGTCAAATAGCTAATTAGCTTTCAAGTTAGTTTAAGCCGAAAATGATTAGTTCCAATAATTCAACAACATCTAGTTGAATTTATATCTTGAAATTATCTTAAGGAGTATTTCGTTTCAAGAGTTTTTCGTTAAAACTGGCACCGCTATAGGGGTACTAGTCAGCATTTAACGACTCGGAACGATAATTTTCAGATTGTTTTAAAGTGTTTTTTTATAAATATTGAATTACGTTTTGGTATCGTTTTCATTTTTGTACAGGGTTAGGAAAGCACTTTTTTAATTGGTTTCAACATTTTGTATGAAAGAATTTTTCTTGAAATTTCTTTGAGGTTTTTGGAAATTTCAAAACGCGATTAAAAAACGAGGGCATAATTTAGACAAAACTCACTTGGTCTGCACGACTCTTCAAGCTGCACATTGATTTGGATTTTCGAATGTGTGACTTTGAATCAGGAAGAGTGTTTTTCCCGGGCCTCAATAGGCCAAATGACGTTTTTTGGTGATACTGAGAGCATCAAGATTTTCAAACATCAATTTGGGGTTTTTGCTGGCACGTTCTGTTCCGGTTATTGAGTCATAAATCAGTTGTTGTCCTGAACAACTCAGGGAGGGTCGGGCTTTGGAAGTGAAATAGTGCCCTTTTAAAAGGGTCGTTCTGCGTGGTCGCGTCAGGGGCTTCGATTTGGTTTGTTGTGAAGAGCAAGTTAATGTTCATTATTCCATAAACTGATATTGTCTACGTGCTCGTTTCTGATGTATCGAGGCGACGCTGAAAACCTGTTTTTGGCCTTAAATGCGACAGTACCCGTTAGTGGCAGTTGGGCTCGTTAATCTGGTACGCTGTTCAATATCGCTCTATATACTTCGGCAGTTGTAAAAATGCTGAGTGGTACTCGTTTGTAATCTCTTCGTCTACGATAACATTTCAAACTTCAAAATGGTACATACAAAAAACCCCCCCCACCAGTGCTGAGTAATTCTAGACCCAAGCGTTGTTTTCAGTTATACTTGCTATCTAGCCCAACGATTGCAAAGCGTCCGAAAATTTAAGCAGGTACGGGTGGTGAGGTTACCAGTTGTTTGGCGCCATTGTTTCTGGATTTCGTTTTGTAGTTTCTCGAATCACTCTTGACCGCCGATTTTTCAAATTTTTCGTTTCACAAGTGATTATTCTTTAGCGGTATGTTAGAATAAGAGCCGTTTTTTCAATCAGGTAGATAATATAGTGTCGTCTATGGGTGGCTCCGGATTTATTAACTTCATCTTAGAATTCTTCGAAGTTAACGTAAAGGTGGACCTGGAAATATAAGAGGTTCGAAAAAAAAAGGTCGTCTGATTCGGAACCAAGTACACCAATTGAAGTCTTGAGGTTCACTGATCAAAAGATTCTGATTCGGCTAATCGATTTTAACATCGCGTCTTAATTTGTATTAGGTTTAACATTTTTTGCTTAAATAAGTTGAATTTCTAGATTCGAGCTTAAGACATTTTTCAATATTGAATGGTCATGGCATCGTTTTAGGCCCGGGTCATATTCACCAATAAAAATTTCACGATCTGGTAAATAGCCGATTTTATGCGGGTTTTAAGCAAAAAGATGTCCGATTTTAGATTTCTAGATTTTGGTTCTGATTTTTTGAAAAATAATTGCCACCGATGAGGTTCTTGGGTCAGCTTTAGTCGTAACGATGTTGTGGTTCATAATTTATTCTTACAGGACTCAATTACAACGCCACCTTAGGTGAAATAGATAAGAAAAATTCTTTTTGATTTCAATGTTCGGGTTAGGCAACCGAGTCAAAGTACGGGAAGTGAGCGTTATTTTAGCGAATTAGCACATCTTATGTAATAAGTCTCGGTAACTTATCGACATCGACTTTCTTTTTATATACGTGATTTATGTCGGGATAGGCTGCGCCGAGTCGATTTGGATACAATGTTAATAACGGTGGTGCGGGTAATTGTTAAGGCACTTTGTGAGGACTTAGAACATTTGCGGCCTTACCCTTTTTATTTACATTTGTTCGGATCGACTCGACCACAACCGGCTCCCAGCGATGAATATACCATTTAAAGAACAATTGAAGTCGATGTGTGTAGTTACGGAATTGATTACATAAGACTGGTGGTCTATTTCGCTAAAATGTGATGTACCGTAAACCTGTTGGACTCGGTCGCGCTGGCCACTTGTAATCAAAACATATCATTCGATGTTTTTTGCCTAAATTAGGCTGGTCTCCAGTTTTAGAAATTCTGGAAGCATCGATACCCGTCAATGCGGTTAGGGGAGAAGGTGCGGTCTCGTTCAAAGACTATTCATAATTCTTCCTTGTAAGAAGTCTCCTGGAATTATTGCTACGACCAAAAACTCTTGGTCGCTATTCGGGTTTGCAGCTTTTTAAATTCTGCTCGCCTCACTCGATTTTTATAATAGTAGGGGATTTTTCATTCCAAGCTGATCCCGTCAATTTGGTACCTTTTCCAGTCTAGCCGGTTATCCGATACAGGGATTGAGTAATACGTTTGCACAATGAATCGGAGTTTTGAATGGATGTTGCGGAAATTTTGCAAGAGCACGACGTTCCACATTACACCCCCTAAGAGTGAATTAAATAGGAAATTTATTATTCGTTCATGACGTCTCTAACTTACAGTCTGTAGACGTATTCTTTGTAAAAGTGGCCGAGAGTTTTTTGTCGCCAGCCAGCATGTAGCTGTTGGGATGGTAACCCCTTTTTTAGTAAGTTTCAAAGTAGACATCTCCGAAAAATTAAACAAAATTCAAGTGATTTCGATGTCGGAATTGCAAGAGTTTAAACTTTGCTTTAATTTGGCGGCAAAAATGCCTGCAGACGCGAAGAAGAAGGTCATGAACCGCATCCAATGTGATGATAAGTCAACTTTATATTAAAATAAGCTCGCTTCCTTAAGGGGGGATGCGACTCTTGATAATAAGGCCTTAGGACAGTTACAAGGGCTTCTGAAAATTGTAGCTGGGGTTAATAATTTCAAGATGTACTAGACCAAATGCATCAAATTTTTTCGAATTTTCGCATTTTTCCGTGTTTTACAAGTATTTTAAAAGTGTAGTTAAAATTACGTCTTGTTCACTCTGGAATTTGACCACTAAACTTCAAAATTTGCCTTGATCGTAGCCAACTTTCTCTCGTGTTTCACTGCTTCTTTTGAGCCTACTTATCGAAATCGAAGACTAATTTTTCAGAAATTGGCGGGGAAAAGTGACCCAAAAAACTCACTGATTATTAGTTCTAGTGCGATTGCGAAAGTCGTCTCCTGTCTCTTCTGTGATTTTCTGGGATACTTGAATTAAAAATTTGGAAGCTATTTTGGCAAACAGTATCTCGGAGGAAGGATTTTGACGTCTGAATTGTTAATCGATCGGTTATTTTGGACGTTCTTGAATCTGTTTTTCGTCGCCGGATCGAAATGAGTCATCTATTAATTTTATATGACTTACGGTTACTGATTCTGTGAAAATTTGGCTCATTGGAAAGTATACGGTCTGGGCGGAGATCGGATTTTGAAATTGTTGAGAATGATACCTTGTGTTCGTACTGTACCTTTGTTAATGGTCAACATGTTTGTCGATGTTACTTTTTCGCAGATTAGAAGCATCTATAGCATTTCGGTATTTTTTCTCATGACTGTTAGTTGTTCAGGTCTTACCTAGAGTGGTCCATCAGGTTGCGCTACTCCTTAAATAGCAACAACTCGTAATTCTGAAATTTTTTGGCGTGCGTTCAGCAAGAACCTTAATTCCCCATCAAAATATTTGAGATAATCTATGAGTAGATTTATTACGTGCAAGCCAATGGCGATTTCGTCATATCTAGGTAGAGGAGATCACGATGTATTTTCTGAGATTTTTTTTTGATTTTGTCTGCGAATATTGATTTCATGGGGGTAATTCTAGTCGTTAGAAATTTTTTCGGATCAGGAAAATCATAAGATTTCTATTACTGGTTTAAATTTAGATTTGGATGTTTTGGCCCAAAATGTAATTTATTTTTGTCACAAGAACCACATGATTGTGGTATTTGTGTCTTTATGATATAATGAAGATTTTTTTTTGGGGTGTGGTACCTCGTGATTCTTCCTTCTTTCACTCTAGGTTTTCTGTGCATCTTCTTTACAAATACAGCTTCTTACAGCTCCGTACCAGTTGTAGTTAGTAAACTGAATTGGTAGATGTTGGCCGATTTGTACATCTTTATTTTCTTGAGATGCAGCAACTTTTTTTTTATAATTGAGTTATCGTTGTTTGGTTTTTGAACTTTGGCTTGTTATTTTTAAACTTGTTGTGTTGAGTGGTTTCACTGTTGTTTCTGGAATTTAGTTGGTTTGTTATTAATTTGTTTTTGGGTTCTGGTGTTGCATTATCGGTTGTGCCGCGATGCTTTGTTTCCAATATTGTCGTGTTCATTTGATCCTTTTATGAATAGGTCCAAAATGTTATAATTTTGATCTGGGTTTTTAAATAATGTATGATCTTGCGTCGATTATGCCTACCTTGATTAACTTTTTCGCAGGGATTGTTGAACGAACGTTCAAATCCATGTTATCTCTAGCTATGCTACCTCATACTAATAATGTTAATGTTTTTGAGATAAACCTGAATCTTATCTTATTTTCCTTTATTTTATCAATTTTTTCAAAAAACTTAACAAAAATTCGCTACAACCGTATCTTCGTATGAACAAAGTGTTACGGGCAAGTTCTCGGAAGAAATGGTTACGTGTTCATCGCATTTCAGGAGTCAATACAATTTCATAATTTTCATACGCCACGGTCTCTTGAAAATAACTAATAATGTATGCCTTACACATAGCAATCACTCTATTTTTGAATATGTTGACGTGGCAAGAATGACAACAAGGGTGAGCGCTGCGGTCATTTTACAGAAACTTGAGAAAGGGTTATTTAAAATATTTATTTTTGTAAAAAATTCAGTACCCATATTTTTTTTTAACTGTGTTTTTTGCAAAAGCGGTTCGGTGACAGCAAAAAATGGATTCTGCATGTCCTTTCAGATTGTTAGTGTTGGCGCATAGTTATCCAAATAGAAGCTCATATTTCTTCAATGGAGTCACACTTCAATTTTTTCTTGTTAAAATATTTTAAAGAAGGGCATGGTCTCCTTGTTTCTGTAGTCTTCTTTGAAGAATTGCCTCACAGTGATTCCTGTTGTGTGGCTAATTTATTGGATAACAGACCCTGAGGGCAGATTCCTCAATACTTGAAAATGCGTTAAGCTTGATTGGTTGATCCCGTCAAAATTGACCAATGAAACGGCCCTATTCTGTGATCCGTTTAGATTGGGTGCTAGGATCGCGTTGTTTGTATCATTCAATATTCGAAGATCTGTCTTTTGAGGTCTTTAATCATATGTTTACATTAATATACTTTGTACTATACTAATTTTTGTAATTGATTTGATCTATATGAAGCAAGAGAATGGATTGATATTCTTAGGGTGAATTTTATTATTTTTAAATAATATAATAATGTTTATCTAAATTCTGTCCTTGCCTTATTTCTCTTTGTCGTTCAGGATAATTTGTTCGTAAAATATCTTTTCGACAAGCAGGGGTCTGTATCAATTTTTTGTGACATTTTTTTTTGAGGTTCGTACCAATTTCACTATTTCCCATGGGTATCTTTCACTCATATTTCCAGAATTGCAACCGCAAGAAAATAAACGAAAACAAATCGGATGAGGTCACATTAATTCGACACCACCGAGAAATTTCATTTTTTTTATCAAGAGACTTTGTATTTCACTCATTTTTTCACTTTGGCATGTTTTTCTTCATTCATGAATAAGTGGTGTTGTATTTTTAGTTCCGGTAAGAGTTCGCACTTTCGTACATATTTTATCTCGGTTATGTGCGTGTCATCGTGTCCCCGCAGGGCTAGTCGATTTCGATCTGGAAGGGTTAAAGGATGATAGAAGTGATCTTTTAGAGTAACTTTTAATCCAAGATCGTTTTTGTGGCTTAAAAAATGTTTTTTGTTTCTGAAATCAAAGGGACCCTGATTGCATGACCAATAGCTCTTGTGACTATCATGCAAGGTTTTAGCATGCTTTTATAGTTATAGGCATATTTTAGATTCTTCATTGCAAGCGATTATTATGATTTTAATACTATATCTATATCCCCCTTTCCCTTTATGGTTGAATGCGTAGCCAGTTGGCATTGCTCAGTCGGAGTGAGGTCGTAGGAAGAATCCCTTGTTAAAAAAATTGAGGTAATTGACGAGAATTGGATCAATACAGCTCGGTGGTTAGATTGAGGAAATTGTCCCGTTGAGCGCGACTGCGCCCTCTAGGGGCTTAGTTGAGAAGAATTTGAAAGAGGAAAGACTCTTTTCTGGAAAAGAGCCGTTTGTAACAATTAATGCGTAATGATCTTATTCTCTTTAGCTCATAAATTTTATTCAAATGGCCAGTTATTTTGTACTTTTAGAAAGCTATTTAATTGTCTTAAATGAATCTTAATATTTAACAACTTGTTACTAAGCAGCAATTTTGAGCCTTAAAAATAAGTTTTTACATTGGGAAAAAACTGTATTAAGAAAAGCCTATACTATTGGGCTTGGAGAATGGCGGATTACGTTACAATTCACCTTTGCTAGTTTGCCCAAACTTTTTTCGATAATAGACTTGATTTTAACGTTTGTGACATTAATGCAGCTTTAATAACGAGGCAGATAGTAACATTCAATGTTTGTGAACTTAATTTTGTTGCTGAACTGGCTCGAAAATCAGTTTTTTGAAAAAATCTACTTTTTGTTAGTTTTTGTTGCAACTTGATTTTTCTTATTTTTTTCGACGGGGCTAAGTTGGCAATCCGCAAATATTATTCGAGATCACTTTACTACCTAAAACACTAACCGGCGTTTCGTACGGCTGTGCACGCCATAAACTTAAGGGGTATGACTTTGAATTAAATAAAGACTTAAAGGGTATGGACTCTTGATTTTGACATTTTCTCTGGTGGAAATTACTGAAACTACAGCTATGAAGAAACGAAAATTGCTATTTGTGATATATCCGTTATCTTGGCGAAAAAAGAATCTAGCTGAAATTATTTTGTGATTTGCAAAATTTTTAACAAAACTTCGCAGTATTGTTGAACAGTAATCTGATACATCCACCTACGCCGGACACCTACGCTTTAACAGCTTCTTAAAACTACACGGCGTTTTGACCTACTCCTGTCAATTTCTATCATTTTTAGTATTTTGTTGAGTCAGCGTCTGGAAAAGCCTTACAAATGAATGCAAAAGCGCTTTTGTTTGTTAACATTTTGCTTTCAGCGGAATAAGAAAACGAGAAGAACGATAAGAAAAATTTCTTTTGAAATGATCCAGTTTGGGAGGCTCGGGCCATGTCAACTTGTTTCATTTTGAGCCTACATTTTGACAATTTAGAACCAGAAAAAGATGCTTCAATATTTTTTCCTGTGAATAAAACCTTTTAGTTTTGGTTGCATTTTTAACTCGGGTAGCGTCAAATGAACAAAATTGCGCACTCTTCAATTAAATTTTACAAAATCACTAATTTTGTTTGTGTGTTTTTTTTTGTTACTTTTTTGGACGCGAAAGCAAAATTTTAAAACAAAAGCATTTTGCTTAGTTAGTTAGGCTTCCGCCGGAGCTTACAGCAAGACAATGGATTGAAAATTGGGAGTAGTACGAACTTGGTGTTTTTTTAAAGAGCGTTTTTAAAAGCGTAGGGTCGGGTAGGGTGGTATCGATTTACTGTTAAGTTCAAAGGTTACGCGAAGGTGTGTTGTTAGTTCAATGTTTTGGTGGATCACCGTTTGCTTAGTTTGCGGAAATGGCCTCGGGTAGCTCCAATTTTGCGCACTCTCCTTAGCTCGTCGACTTGTAACGATGATCGTAGTAACAAAGGGCGGCGAGTTTGGCTCTGCTCTGCTTGCCTACCGCTTGCTCTGGCTCTGACTCGTACGTTTTTTTAGAGCAGAGCACGTTTGAAGATCAAGGTAGAGGGGCAGAGCAGCAGCCAAACGTTTTTGAAAAATCGGGCTAGAGCAGAGCCGAGCAGACGATCGTTGGAATGAGTATTTGAAGGCACGGGCAGCACAAAAATTAACAGAATCCAGCAGAGCAACATTTCAGAAACCTGCCCGGACCCTGATCATTGTACCGACTCGCTTTCCGGCAATGAGTGACCATCTTAAAATCGAGCCATATAAACAGCGTTTCGTTATCACTACCATTGGTTAAGGTTAAATACTATTCGCCAATTTGCTATAGATCTGAAATACAAAAAATAACGTCTAAAGAATTTATGAGGATTAAGAAGAACAAAAGTTGCGGAAATTAGATCCGACCAAAGTGCTCCAAATGCTCAATTGATACGGGCCGGTGATAGATTAAGTGTACTAAAACCAAATAATCAAAAAAAATCGGAAGATCTTCGCACTTTTTTTCGATTTTTTTCTAAGTATTTTTTTAAGAAGATGAAGTTAAAAAATACCGTGCTCGAATTTACCACTCAACTTCCATATATGCGACTGTGACGTAAGCGACTTTCTTCAGTGTGTTCACTGGTTTCTTTGAGCTACTTCGAATCGACCAGCACTATCTTTTTCAGGAGATTTTTGCGTTGAAATAGACCAAAAATGCAATATTCAGTTCTAGCTCAGATTGGCAAAAAGCTCTCTATTATTCTGCTTTGAATTTGTTGCAGGAATACTGATAAAAATTTGCTATTTTGCAACATATCCTCCGGAGGCAGCTAGATTTTGGACTGCAAAGTTGTTAAAAGTCGGTCCGGTTGATTTGGGCGTTCTAGCATCTGTTCAGTCGCGGATCGAAAAACTTCTCTGTGAAAAATCTATCTTATACCGTTACGTGATCTGTAGCAATTTGAGCTCATTATATACGTTATCGGGAAGATAGATTTTGACGTGTGAAAATGTCACCTGTCACGATTCTTGTACTGTTGGCTATAGTGGTCAAAATCATTTGTATGTATTTTTTCGCAAGATCAAGGATAGATCTAAAGATAGCTTTCGGTTTTCTCATGATGTTGTTTTCAGTATGTCAGCCTAGGAAAATGTCAAATCAGATCGTATTAGCCCCCTTATTGCTATGGCTTGCACAAAGCCGTAGCGGAAGCCGCGGATTTTAGTTGTATTGTTGAAGTCTGATATCGTCGAATTTTATTTTCGGCATTGTGCACTTAGCCCGTTCGGTAAGAACAAATAAGACAAATCAGTTGGTTTTGCAACAACTACAAAGTTTGATTTTTTCAGACAAGCTGAGTTTGATCAGGGCCTAGGTTCACAACAAATTAAGTCAAAAACATTGATGTTTTACCTTTCTGCGCTGCGTGTTTAAGTTTTAAAGCTTGCATTTAATGTTCAACAAAATCTTTAAATCAAAGTTTTTCCGCTTATCGAAAAAGTTTTCTGGCGCTACATGCAAAGGTGGGGTGGAATTGTATATAGCGCCTTTTTTCAGCAATAGTAATCTATTTTTTTCTTATACAGGTTTTATTTTCAATTTTAAAAAATTGATTTACGTGGGCGCAAAAATGCTGGCTTTGGTAATCAAGTTTTGTCAAAAATTTATCAAATTCATTTCAGACAATTAAATAGGTTGCTTAAAGTTACAATAATGGGGACATTGAATCAATTTTAATGAGCTAAGAATGATAAGAGATGCTATACGCATTTTATTTTGTTGCAGGCCTTTCTTTCAGAAAGAGTACTTTCTCTTTCAATTGTTTTCTAACGTACGCCACTGGGGCGCGCGGGGCTGAAGGACAGTCTTTCCTCATCTAACCTACGAGCTGTCCTGTCAATCTGTTCAATTTACTCAGATTTTTTAGACTAAGGATTCTTTACGAATTCACTCCGATGAGCAAATTCTCAGTGGCCTAGCATATCTAACCAAAGTGAATACGGGGCTATTGGTTTTTAATGACCGTTTACAGAAATAACTGCAGTAAATACAGATACATTGATGCTTCCAGTTAATGTGGCGGTCAATGGGACTCGAACTCGAGACTACATGATAACATTAGCACAAACGTTTTCACCTGCAGGTTTCGGCTCGAAGCGCTACATTCCTTAGGCTACTCGGGAGATTCCAACTCTTATTTGAACGGAACTCTCATTTCAAAACGTTTTCAGATAGCATTGGGGATCGATCCCAGAAGGTCTTCTCTTTTTGGTTAGTGGAAAGAGTATTAACTGTAAACAAAATGTATTTTTGGGAAGCAAACCGATGACAAATTCGAAATGTGACGAATTAAGTTGTCTACATGTATGGAGATCTACCATAGAGAGCCCCGTAAGTCGACTCCTTATTGAGATGTAAAGTGTGTTGTTATCTTGTATTGTGGCGAGCGTGGTTGGACGCTAACCTAGTTGTCCAATAACAGCGGGTTCGTTACTCGAGGTTGATGAATGCATTTTACTTTTTGTGCGCGGGCCCTCTGAAGCTACTGGCGCAGGGCAAAAGTCCAGCTTGGCCAAGGCTTTTTTATATACTTCTTAGATCATGAATACAGATTTGAAATTTTCAAATTTGAAGCTTTCATCTTCGACTTTGTAGACACTCTTTGGAGGTCACAAAACGTTTTGATTGCATGTTCAAAAATGTACCAAAGTTCTAACTATAGAAAATTAAATACTTTTTTTGAGAGTATAGAGAAATCTTTTAAGGAGGTGTGGGCGTAGAAACTTTATCTTTTTTTGACAGAACTTGAAATGATGTCGTGAGCCTTTATTTTGTTGACAAAATGTAGATATTGGAAAAAAACATTGTTTTAAGGTTTGAGAATTTTCTTTTGAAATGTGTGCGCTAAGAGTTCTGCTACTGAAGCATTTTTTTCTGTTCAGGGAAATCGTATTTTTCTTGAAAGTTATCAAAATCATCAGTATTCACTATAAAACATTAACAGCGATTTGTGATCTCAGTTAAGGCTACTCTCGGAGGTTTGCATTTGGTTTCAATGGAATTCAATCTATTTGATTTCTTAGAAATTTATTTTCACGCGTTGTCGAAGTACCCTTGAAATTGTTAGTACTGCCAAACCTGAAGTAAAAGCGTGTAAATATTTCTACTATGATAAAATTTACTTTAAATTGAGGTTGATTTTTTTTTTCTCAAAAAAAACATTATTAGAAACAGATGGTAAAAAACTTGCGAAGAATTTAAAAAATCTCGATTTTTTTATGATAGGAGCAGAATGAATTTTGGCCTTCTAAGGCTATTGGTTGCGTCATTAGTTTTATGTACGGAAAATGCTATAAAGTGTCAGACTTTTAAAATATTTAGCAAAAATTTTAAGGAAGTGGATTTTTTGGGTTTGAACGTTCAATTAACGGGGTGGGCGTTCGAATAGTCATTTATTTCGGCAAAAACTTTGAAGATGTGTCGTGGGCGTTTTCATTTGTTGAGCAAATGGGTATTGCAAAAACAACTTTTTATGATGAGTTCTAAAATATTTTCTAACGGTTTGCGCTAAAAGAGAAAAAGATACCGCCGAATTGAATTTGTTCAGCGAAAATCTACATTTTTTTGTAAGGTACCGAAATATCCGATATTTCAAATGAAGTATAAAAGAATGACGGTTATCGCCAAATTAGAGTTTAAATAACTTATTGGCATTTTCAGTCTTTATGAAGAGACACACAGGAAGTTTTAACTCGTGACTCGAATTTTGCCGGCTAGTTTAGACCCATAACAAATTAAATTGCACTTTTATACGCTTAACCCGCGTGTGAGCACAAACTCCTTTATAACGTGCTGCATATTTAATATTTAAAATATGCAAAAAACCTCGTAGAATTGTCTCTTTCGACATAGATAATAAGATTTTACAGGGACAGTATTTTTTTTGCACAGTGATATTTCAAAATTTTCATATTTTCGATTTCACGAAAATTTTTAATTGGTAAAAATCTTAATTCGAGCATTCTAATATTGTCCACAGGTGCCTTGGATTAGATATTCGACCAGATAGATATCAGGTGTACCTATCTGCATTATCGCGGGAAAGATAACCAGTTTTTATTAAAAAATCTGTGATTTTTTTCATCCAAATTTAAACCTGATTTATATAATTAATTTTGATTGATCATATATAAATCAACTCAGAAAACAGATGACATAGGTCCGATCTTTGCATCGATTTCACTAGCCAAAGTATTTGGTGACACACTAGGAGCTGTATGAGGTGATATCACGCTGTACCTTTGCTCTTATCGCCGTAATTTTCTGAGCTAAAAAGCCCAAAATTCACTGCAATTATCAATGTTGCGGATGCAAAAAACTATCGTTCTTGAATTCTTATGCAAAAAATTTGAAGCTACTATACCTTGACGGCTTATGGTAATACGCGGCTTGAACAGTCAACTTTATAAAGTTTTCGGTGATGGGCGAACTTTTTCTATTCTTGTGTCATCACGGGGTTAAATTTTGACAAGAATAGTTAATTAAAGTTATCGATTTAACTTTAAAAAAAAAAATTGTGTTTGTTGCCTTTTTTTTTGCAATTTTACTGTTACAGTAACTTATTTTTTTTGCAAATGTTCTAGAATCTTGCAAAAATGTTTAGAATCACCAAATAAAATCTCTGATCTTAAACAAGAAAAAATTCTGAGACTTTTTTACGATTACACCATCACTGAAAAATGATCACGTGACCGTATATTCAAGAAATAAGGTTGGCCAAAATAGTATTTTTTTCAAAAATTGCTTAAAACACTTTTTGAAAAAAATGCAGAGGTTCTTCAGAAGTTTTTAAAGCTTTTTTACATTACACCAAAGTCCAAAAACGATGACGTGACCTTCAAATTAAGAAATAAGGTTTTGGTTCAAGTACACAAATAGTACTCAAATTACGCCAAAAAATTGTAAGGATTAATAAACACATAATCTAAGAACTTTGAACATAACGACATTTTTCAAAAACGTCACGTGATCTCATTTTTCAAGAAATAAGGATTTATTTATGACATATTTCAAACCTTATTAAGCAATTATTTCGTCACGTGATTTTATTTGGACTTTGGTGTAATGGGAAAAAAGTCTAAGAAAGTTTGAAGTTCATCCCCAAAGTTTTTTTTATGTAATTTCCAGACTTTGCAAAATACCGAATATTGTGTACGGTATATCAAATCACCGTAAATTTCAAAGTTCATTGTGAAGACTCGTGAGTACTCTCAAAAGAATCGGAGGGCTGCTCTCTCTGATGAAAATATTAGCAACTATTGGTCAAATATGTACTGAACGGTCGCGAGAGCAACAATTTCCTTTGAAACTTCAAAAATTTGACCATTTTTTGCTCTCTAGTGACCGTTCAATACATAATTGACTCATAGTTGCTCATATTTCCATTAGAAAGTTGACCTCTCCGATTCTTTTGGAGGTACTGACAAGCCTCTACGATGAACTTGAAATGAACTTTGACCGGAAATGAATTATTTCACACCAATTTAAGAGTCAATTTACTAGAGAATTTTCTGAAAACATATAATTATTTTTCAATAGAATTATAGCAAATCATTTGACGTTTACTATGCGGTGGTTTAAAATATAAAAAAATGTTAAAATTCATATTATTATTGCACTTTTGTGTGTCACTGGAAATCATTTTCGCGAATTTATTTTTTCTGCGCCATGTTTTTAATTTTTTGTCAAAAAATAAATGAAAAATTATAAGGGAGCGGTGTTAGTGATTTAAGAGATTTCAGAGGTTTCGTACGGTTAGAAAAATGCAGACTGGAGATTTTTGAAACATATATTAGGAAGATCTATCTTTGATCTCGCGATTCTATTAGACAGTTTAGTACAGGCTTTCAAAAGGGATGCATCCCCGCCGATTTTTCCATCCCTATCCCGTTTTATCCCCCAAAACGGGATA
>SCLH01000914.1:144851-180321 GCA_004367855.1 Oikopleura vanhoeffeni
TTTTTTTGAGAAAAAATAAATAAACCTCAATTTTAATGAGAAATTTTAAAAATAAGTAAAAGTGAGTAGCACCGTTTTACTTCAGATTCGCAGTAGCTACAATTTCAAGGTACTTTCGGTACAATCGGGTGAAAATAAATTTTTTGAAACTTCAAAAATTGAATTCCGGTTGAACCAAAATGCAAACCGTTGAGTACCTCCTAAATTTGAGATCACAAATCGCTGTTTAATGTTTTTATAAGTAATATCTGATATTTTGATAACTTTTCAAAAAAAATCATCGATTTTTCCCTAAACAGAAAAATTTCTTCAGTGAGCATAACTCTCTAGCGACACATTTCAAAGAAATTTCAAACTTATCAAACAATTTGTTTTTCCAATATCTACATTTCTGTTAAAAAAATGAAGGCTCTACGACATCATNTTTTAAAAATAAGTGAAAGTGAGTAGCACCGTTTTACTTCAGGTTTGCAGTAGCTACAATTTCAAGGTACTTTCGGTACAATCGGGTGAAAATAAATTTCTAGAAACTTCAAAAATTGAATTCCAGTTGAACCAAAATGCAAACCGTTGAGTACCTCCTTAATTTGAGATCACAAATCGCTGTTTAATGTTTTCATTAGTAATATCTGATATTTTGATAACTTTTCAAAAAAAATATCGATTTTTCCCTGAACAGAAAAATTTCTTCAGTGAGCATGATTCTTTAGCGACACATTTCAACGAAATTTCAAACTTATCAAACAATTTGTTTTTCCAATATCTACATTTCTGTCAAAAAAATGAAGGCTATACGACATCATTTGAAGTTTTTGTCAAAAATAAGATGAAAGGTTCAATTATCCGGATTATGTTCTTCGAAGCACCCCACTTTATTTTTGCGAGTGCCATTTTCAAAAATAAATTTTAAAGTAGTCATTAAACAAACACTCCCTCACCGGGAATCGAACCGCGGGCCGCACCGCAGGTGAAATGCGGAATCCTCTACCCCATAGACCATGAAGGATACAATTACCATACTAATTTCACTATTATTATCCCCTATATTGACAGCGGCCAACTCCATCTTAAAATCGTTTTCAAAAGTCTAGCACTATGGTTATCGAATCCCAGAGTGGTCTTTCTCTTCTTTTTATAGTGTAAAGAAAATTGAATAAACAAAATTATTATTGGAAGCAAACCGATTGACCAAAATTCTCAGAATGTGACAAAATATTAGTCTTCTTACCATGTATGGATCCTCACCCAGAGAGAGCCCCCGTCAGTGACTCCCTTAATTGAGTTAATTGTGTGTTATCTTTGACTTTCGTGGACTGAGCGCTGGGTGTGGACGCTAACTATTTGTCCAATCAGCGAGGTTCGATTACCTCCGGTTGACGTTTTAGCCTTGAATGACTCATTTTCATTTTATGTGCGCGGCGCCGTCTAGAGTCGAAATTGAAAGATGCAAGAAGCTAACTGTCGGCAAGGGCAAAAGTCAAGCTTGGCCTAAGGCTTTTTTTATCTACTCATTAGATCATGACTAACAGATTTGAAATTTCAAAATTTGAAGCACGTTTCATCATTCGAACCCTTTTAAGAACCTCTTGAAGAGGTTCGACAAAAACAGTTTCTGATCATGTTAAAAAATGATACAAAGTTCATAACTAATAAGAAAATTAAAAATATTTTTTTTAGACTTATAGAAAAATCGTCTTTAATTAAGGGGTGTGGGCGCATTAGATATCTTTCATGCTTTATTTCTTGACAAAAAACTTAAATGATTGTTCGTGTAGAGCCTTCTGATTATTTTAAACAGAAATTGTAGACTATTAGGAAAAACAATAATGTTTGATAATTTGAAATTTCTTTGGAAATGTGTCGCTAAAAGAGTTATGCTCACTGAAGAAATTTTCTGTTCAAGGGAGAATCGGAATTGTTTCTTGGAAAAGTTGTATCAAAATTTCAGGATATTTACTANTTTTTTCGGAAAAAATCATCCGGAATGGTATCCTCGGATTTTGGATACCCCTCTTAGTCTCTATATTAGCCTCGACACATGACACCCTAATAAATACTGAAAAAAATACTTAAGAAAAAGTTCGAATTTCCGAAATTTTTTTTGGGTCAAATTTGAAATTTTTTAATTGATTCGGAAGCAAACCGATGACAAAATTTTGAATGCAATATAAATTAAATTTCTCCCATGTATGGATCTCGAGATACAGCCTCCGACTTCTTGCGCTCGCTGACCTCACTACTAGTCTCGCTTTGTAAAACAATAAGAACGAGTGGAACCATTTGAAGAATTCCATTGGCCAAGCCATTCAGAGCGAGGAATCTGAATCACAGAAAAGAAGCAGACACTACGTCACTACCTTTTCTGACGTCACATTATGACGCTAGGACAGGGAATTCCAGTAGGGAGGATTTTCGATATATAGTGAAAATTAGGATGGTATTGTATCCTTCATGGTCTAGGGGTTAGGATTCCGCATTTTCACTGCGGCGGCCCGGGTTCGATTCCCGGTGAGGGAGTGTTTTTTAATGACTACTTTAAAATTTATTTTTGAAAAATGGCACTCGCAAAAATAAAGTGGGGTGCTTCGAGACATATCCGGATATTGGCTATTATATTCGTTTCGAACAAAATTTGGCTAGTTTTCTGCGATTTTAAAGAACGTTATTTCTTTTGACTGTTTTTTGAGGAAATCACCAAGGCGTCAGGTAATCGGAGTCGATCAAATTTTACATGTGGGCAGAGGAAAACGTTTTGATCTTTCCATAATCAAAATTTGATTATCAAATATAAAGACGTTTCTTGAAAATTTTCAACAAAAGTTTACCTTAGCTCCATAAATTGGCAAATTGATTGAACGCTGATGTCCGTATAATTTGATTAGAGCATTTCCGCTGCAGAAAGGTTCTTCTTCCGTTCCAATTTGCAGATATCCACCAGAATTAACAACACCATATTGCATATTAAGTTGGATCCCATCAGACCGATCCCAAATCATGGTACCTCCATCAATTATAAGAACTGCTAAAATTGGCGTAGTTTCATCTAATAAAATGACTTGCCCAGCTGGAATCACGATAATATCTCCAGCTTTTGGCTTGCATGAATCATCAACGCAGCCCCAAGAGTATGGACTTGACCATCTGTCGACATACCAGAACAAGTGATTTTCAGTTTTGTCAGCTTTTGCTCGACCAGGACCATTATTTATAACAACTTCTGGCGTGACTTTATTCGGTTAACTATTTTGATCACAAAGTTTAATCGGTTTGATCGAACGAGATGCCGTCACAAGAAATTTTTTGTCAAGGATTTGTTTTAACTAGTGGTAGACCGCAGTCTGAGATTGCTCAGTAACCAGTGTTCTAAAACGGGATGAGTTTTCAATCCCGGTCCCGAGTCATATTTTTTTCCTATCCCGATCCTGAGTGCTATTATTTTTTTAAATCCCGACCAGGGGTCGAGATATCCCGATCCCGTCCCGAGATCCCGAAAAATCTCGGTTTTTTAATATTTTTTAAATCGCTGAATATTTAAAAAAGACAACTTCCCATCATTTTATGCAATTTATTGAAATTTAGCTGTAACCTATCAAATGAGATCTGAACAATGTCGAAATTTTCAACCAAATTTCCGACCAAATTTTCAACTTCAATCCCGAGCCCGCCTGGTCCCGACCTAAGTGAAAATTTCAATTCCGATCCTGCCCGATGCCGTTTTAGAACACTGCCAGTAACCTCTTCGGTATGTGGGACCGAGTCATAAATTATGATTAATGTTTGTTTCATTGAAGACTTATTCAATTGAGTTTCCGATGTCAAAAGTCAGAAAACCAGTCTGTTAATTGATCCAAACGAATTTATTTTTGAAACTTGATGCGTTTTATCGTATTTTTCGAATCAACCAATCAAAAGTCTTCGCGAAATCAAAAGTCTTTACGCGAACAATAACACATAAGGTATGTGACATACCGAGCTTATTAGAATGAGTTAGATCGTTATATTTTCTTGACTTTTGTCGCACTAATTTATTATCATTTTTACGGGTCACGTGATATTCTCGCAACTTTACTGTAATGAAGTGATCCTATTTCTGTTTTTTAAATTCGATAATTTTCTAAAGAGATTTAGGTGTTTAAGACACAAAAAAAATCTGTGAGCTAAAGATTATTTAACTCACGTAGTGGCCAACAATCTCTGGACCCGTAGTGTCTTGCACCAATCCGTGGTGTTGTATTTGAATCCAGCATATAACCGACGATTATTAGCAACATATATTTTTTCAATGATAATAATATTAAACAAAGAATTTTCTACTGTCCTATAAGAACAATTTTTCAAAAAAATTTATAAAAGTCATCAAATGTGAATAAAAAAATTAAAAACTCTCTCAATTTTCGCCGATTCTGACAAACCAGTGCATAAATAACACAATTTAGGTAATTGACATTTTAAAATTTGAAATATTAAACCTTCACCAATTGGGTATGTAACTGCATAAAATTAAATGTTTTAAACAAAATTATCTAGTAAAATGACTCTTAAATTTTGTGGACGATTTATTTCTCTCTTACTTTTGTGCCTACCGCATCTTATGTTATCCTTATTTCGGAAGTTGGACTTCTAGAACTGCTCTAAATTTAAACCGGAGGCCAATTTCAAATGCATAAAAGTTTTAGAAATTCGTGACAATTCTTTTAAGGGGTCTTCCACGTGATTGATGTACTTTTAAAAAAAAACATAGTACAGTAATTTGAAAGAAGTACTCAAATACGAAAAAATCCAGGGTCAACTTCAACGTTTTTAAGACTTTTTCCACATTGCACCAAAGTCCGAATGAATTCACGTGACGAAATAATTCAAAAATAAGTTTGGAATATGTCATTAATTAATCCTTATTTCTCGAAAAATAAGATCACGTGACGTTTTTGAAAATTATTAGATGTTCAAAACTCTCGAATTAGGTGTTAATGGCCCAAAAATTTTCGGTGTCATTTGATCATACATTTGTTTACTTGATCGAAAACCTTATTTCCTAATTTGAGGTCACGTGATCGTTTTGGACTTTGGTGTGACCAGAAAAAGTCTTAAAACTTCTAAGAACCACTTCATTTCTTTCAAAATTAAATTAGCATTTTAGAAAAAACAGTACTATTTTTATCAACTTATTCTTAAATATACGGTCACGGTGATCATTTTGGGGCTATGGTGTAATGGGAAAAAAGTCTTGATATTTTTTTTGATCCTGCTCAACAGGCCTTTTTTTGATGATTAAATTTTTTTTGCAAAAATTAGTACTGTAATACGTAAAACTTTCAAAAAAAAAGCACAAACGTCAACTATCCAAATAATTGATCTATGGACTTAAAATTTTTTATTTTTACATGATTAAGGGTCCTAAATTGCGATTAAAGGCCATTGCACCACGGATCGTGCAAAAGACACTACGGGAGTTAAGCGATCCTCGCACAAAGCAAGAAAATCTTGTGATCGGCATCATCTTCGATATCATTCCGACAACGTTGAAAAATATTGTGAAAAAAATTGAAAAATAGTTGACCTCACTTTAATTTGCGCATAACCTCGCGGCATGCCGTTGGTGACACAAATTATTACAGTATCGCTTACAGTATGAACATCACAAGGAGTATCCATAATAGTGACAGAGGCATCGTCTACAACGCTTCCAAAACCAGTACCACTGATTGTCACTGTTGTGCCTCCAAGAGTACCTCCCATTTTTGGCATGACATTTGTGATAGTTGGATTCAATGTATCGTCAATTGTGAAATCACTGGCACCTCGACGTTTTCGGCTATTTTCTGTCGTCGAAATTTTTCCGGTACCTTTGTCCATAGTTGTGAGTACGATGAAATCATCAGAGCAGTCGGTTTTTTCAAAAGGCACCGTAGTAAATAGAATCTCTTCGGTAGCTCCTGCTTTGAACGAACCTTTAACAGGGATAAGCTGTGAATATGGTGGCCACGGTTTTTTCCAGAATTCCAAAAAAATTATATTTTTACCGCCGAGGTTTTAATCATTTTTTTTTTATATTTCCCAAGTTGATGCGGTGTTTTATAACTATGTTTTCATCTAATGAATCTTGAAATCTTGACATATGTAATTCAACTACAGTAAGAACGGCACAAATCAACCAGCTCAGATTTTATTTATTTTTGAGCACTTTTAGTTTTCCGAAGATAAGCATTATGAAAATTTTTGAAATTTTTTAGCTTTTTATGCTTGAAATTATTATGGAAATTAATTTTAAAAATTCCAAGCTAAATGGTAGATAATTTCAAAAACGGTTTTGATTGTTTGATCAATTCCTTCTAAAATTTTGAAAATGTTTTTGCATAGATACTTTTTATTTATAATTTCGTAAAACATATCAAAACATCTACCCGTAATTACCGGTAAAATTTTTGAAACCTTAATAACAACCGTGGTCACCCTAGCTGTGACCCGCAAAGTGTTGCTGAAATTTCGAGTCCATCGCCAAAACCTTGACCTTTCATTGTGAGAACTGATCCTCCTCCAGTTCCGATACCAGTTGGTAAAATATCAGTCAATTTGAGTTTATAAGTTAAATTCAGGGCATTTTTAGCAACTCCATATTCTGGAGAGCGTAGAATAAGCTTGTAATTTCCAGCTTTGAGATCTGGAATTTGAAAATGTAACTCAGTATTTGCATTTTCACATGATAGGTTTTCAACTGATGCCACAGTTTTGTACGAAATTTTAGGCTGATCGATAAGAGCTCCAAAATCGTCAGAGGTACATTTTACAACCCAACTAAAACCGGTCAAATCGGCTTGATTGAGCGTTTCGTCTTGATGAACAACTGCGAGATATGTGCTAGCTTGATCGAGGTATACTATTTTTTATGGGAACTTTTTCGTCTGGATTTGTAAACCACCTATATCGATAATAATGTACGCATTTTTCATAGCAAATTTGAGAAAATTCCCGACTTACAAATGTCAAAAAAATAGTTTACCTCGCTTGATCGAGGTAGATGAAATATTCGCCTTGTCGAATAGTTACGGTGCCATCGTGGAAAGTATTTTCATCCACGACAAATTCCGTGATAGATGTTTCAAAATCACCTGGGGTTTGTGTCCATCTAACATGTAACGTGGAATCTGTATTAGTTGGATCAATAATCATGTACCTTTAAACATTTATGTCAATAACGAAAATAATTTCACCCAAAGCATCATAATAAAAGTGTAATAAGCGATTCACAAATAGTTTTGAGTGCGTCATAAATGACGTGATTTTTAAGATTGAAGTTCCAAAATTTACTCTTTTCAACTTTTATTTGATTGCGTTTGGTGGAGCACTTAGTTCTACGCATTTCGGTAATTAACTTAATTGGAACCTATTGGAAAACACCTAATAAAATTGAAAAAATTGTTAGACACATGACGTCATTCCGAACAACTACGCTTTTTTGAAAAAAAAATAATTTTTGTATCCATATCGCCAAAAGTGCCGATGTCGCCGAAAATGCTCAATATCGTTGTTTTGGAAACTATCGACTATCCCCCCCTGATATAGAATATATCACTTGATATAAATGCAATGGTCCGTTTTTCGGGTTTGAAGTATAATACATGTATAAGTAATGGTATTG
Source organism: Oikopleura vanhoeffeni (assembly GCA_004367855.1). Lineage (NCBI taxonomy): Eukaryota > Metazoa > Chordata > Appendicularia > Copelata > Oikopleuridae > Oikopleura > Oikopleura vanhoeffeni. The sequence goes on from SCLH01000914.1 coordinate 152,488, forward strand.
AAGATAAAAATAAAGGGTTTTCAAAACGACAATAAGTCAAAATGAAAATGTATAAATACCGTTTATTTTCTAAATTTTCATCATATGTCATTTGGATAATTCGATAAATATCGTTATCGCCATCAACTTCCTCAAATCTTAATGGCTGATTTGGATATCTTGCGACAACATAACCTTTTAGTGGGTTAAGAACTCTTTGCTGCTTTTCGAAAGTGAGATGGTGTAGGAAAAATGGTCCGTTTACCATATCATAAGTATCTTCAGGCCAGGTGTTTTGCCAGTGTTCTTCTCGTGCTGTTGAAAACGAGCTGATAACGCACTCTTGGTGCATTTTTCCAGCGGCCAAATCAGCACATGTTGGGATACCACAAGTCTCACGGACCTCTAAATCTTGGCTTTTGAGAGGTATACAGTAATCTTCAGTATACCGTTTACTAATTTAAAAATATTTTTCAAATGTGGGACGCAAGACGCCAGGCTTCAGACTAAATTTCTTAGTGTGAAAAATATGAGACGCAAATTGCGTGTCATACGACAAGCTTCAGTACACATTTTGACGTACAAACCCAATTCAAAATAGGACTCAAAAAGCCAAGCTTTTAACTCAATTTCGGACAAAAAATTCGGGGCGCAAAATGCCAACCGTGAGGTGTAATTTTGAAGTACGGATATATAATAATATGGGACAAAGACGTCCGGCTTTAATTAAAACTTCAATATATTAAAAATATGGGCCATTTTTAATTGCTAAACTCATAAATTATATGAGAAAAAGCATATCACGATTTTGTTAAAACGTACATGTACAAAATATATTATTAAATTAGGGACGCAAGACGTCAGGCTTCAGTCCTAATTTTGAAGTTTTAAAAATTTGAAACGCTAGACGCCAAGAGAGACTCTTAGAGAGTTTTTTTTTCAAGTTAAAAGAGGAACAAAAACCAAAATTTTTTCTAAAAATTTACCCTCTTTGGACTTCACTATGGACTCCAACAAATTGTGTTTTTCAAATTCATGCTATTTTATATGAAAATAAAGATAATAGTTCCCTGAAAAAGTATACCTCGCTTTCGGTTACATAAGCCGATGATACACTCCGGGCCTTTCAACAGTCCCGATTTCAAATTTTGACAATAATTTGCCTCGACGTTGAATTCACTTGCAGCAGTAATCCCATCCTCGAAATTTTTCCATGGAGCGCAGGTATGACCAGAAATTGTTTTTGACATTCTTCCGTTATATGAAAATTTTCCGGAATTGCCATCGAGACTTTATTTAGGATAGCCATAGCTTTCCAAAATTAACAAAAATTTTGAATGTTATTACATAACTGATCTCAATAACCAGACATGAAATTTTTTTTTCATTTAAAATCAATTGTCCAAAATTAATGTTATTTCTAGTCCTTCGCAAATTTGCGTGATGGCGAATTTTCAATTTCAGATATGTTACAGATATCAACACGACGGTTCCATTTAAAAAAAACCACAAAATTTGTCGCACTTAAAGATTTCAACTTATTCGCATAACAAAAAATTTGGTTCAAAGTCCAGACCTCCTAAGCGCCACATTTTGGTAATTTCTAGTTATATAACAAAAGTGCTTAACAAGATAATCCAATGTTTTTGTCAATTATAATATGTTGCAATATAATGGCTTTAAGGCCTAGGATTCAAGAATTCATTTTATGATTAAATAATTTATAAAATATAATTACTTATATTCCTTATTCACACTTTTGTTAATATCCCGGCCCTACAACTTAAAAACACACTAGGTTTCCTAATCAGGGCCGGGATATTAACAAAAGTGTGAATAGGGGATATGAGTATAATGAAATAATAACTTTTTAAAATTTTTATTAAATTATAACTTTTATTGACCTTATTAGAATCAAAATGCGACAAATTTTCAGGCTTTTAATCTTTTCACATACTTTATTAATAATTGTGTCGACTAGAAATAAAATCGCCATTACTCAACGCCAACGTTTTGCAACCTGGGAAAATTCCTGGGCTACCCTCACTTTCATCCCAACAATTTCGGGTTGGATATGTTCTACACATAACCTGCTTGCAGTAACCTCCAGTTTCCGAACAGACGTTTGCATTTCCCCAAAATTCACATTGAGCAGGATCTTCTTCGACATATAAAGTGTAGTTTTCGTCAGCATCGACCTCTCCTTTGGCGCAGGTTACAATGCCATGCCAATTGAGGTAAACACCTCGTTTCTGTGTGCCTGAGAACAAGGCTGTTCAAAGAGTCCCGTAGACCTTCGAAACAAGCTCTAAGAATATCGCTCCCTCTGACAGGAAAAAAAAGATGTAATGTTTATTTTTATTGTCCGTTAGTTGACAGAGCCCGATTGTCAATTCCGGGTTTTTACCTGTTATAAACCAGAAACTATTGATTTAAAATTCAAAATAATATTCGGAAATTTCAAAAGTAAAATTAAATTTTGAAAAGTTGATTCTAAAATATTTTGAAATGCTTATTTCTGATTGGTCAAAGTTTGCTTGATTAACATCGTGTTATAAATATACTTTGGCCGAAAAAATTTAACTTTAAAAAATAAGTCATTTTCCCAGTTTATGTATAACAGTTGGTAAACGATTTTAATTAAATTTATCACCCTGAGTTACGGGGCAGCACTCAAAATGACAATTGAAACAAAAATGAAATAGTTTTTAAGGTTCATTTAAGGTTTAAAAAAATTAGGAGAATTTTGCTAAAAAACATTGTTTATTTTGAACAGCCTCCTAATACTCTCCTTATCAGCTCTTTAGCATTTCCTTCGTCATATTCATTTTGAACATGAAACATATATTTCCCGTCTGCTTGAGTGCACACGGTTTCAGCTTCGTGAAGATGAACTGCAGCTTGAAGGTCGATATCGAAACAGTCATTTCCGTGTCCGTTGCTTTTTGTCAATGCGCATGCTGCGTCACACCATAATTCCCCATTGACTAAGTCTGCAGCCATATCTTTACAAGAACATATATAATCTAGACCATCTGAGATAGGGTGTTCACACAAATTAAGCGGTAGTAAGAACAACGAGAAACTATTCAGAAATATATTCAAAAAAAAATTAATCCAATTTTAGTTTAAAAATTTTTCATTTAAAATGATAATCGTTTTATTTGTGAAAATTCATTTAAGCACAGATTTTTTTCTTTTTTCAGAATAAGCAAATCAAAATTTCATGAAGTGAAAAGTAGAGCCTTTGAGCTCAACCTGATTTGATTTGTACGATCTGATTTGTTTCAAGTTCACGTTTTTGTTTCTTAAAATAACTTTTTGAAACTTCCTTAGAATGAATCTTGCTTCCGAAATTTTTTTCAATGAGTTAGATTAGGTGCAACCACCGAATCGAATTTATTAAGGTTATTTTATTCGATTTTCGCGTCAAAATCGAAATTTAAAAGTTCAAAATAAATCAAAAAATCAAAATTTTAGCACATTGAATATGATATGGTGTATATGAAAAAAATACATTTAATTCGGTTGTTACCAAAAAATCAATAATTTTTTTGAACCATATATCTTTACATTAAATTTCAACATGAAAATGAATAAAATAAATCTCGATGTTGAATGATATTAGAAAACAATATCACTGAAAAATTCAGGTGTCGGCACCCAAGCAGGTTTTTATGATCGATTTGGTTCGGAAATTTTCACCCAAAAATCGAATGTGATCGGTTCGGTTTGGTTAAACCTAGTCGAACAAAACATGTGATCAGCTCGGTTGAGACAGGGTTTTTCCAAAAAATTTGAACAGCTATATTTCGAAAATTGTGATTTATACATTAGGGTGACTTTAGTAGACACTGTATGTTGAGTACATAATCTGCTCGACTGCCGATCCCTGGAAGATGAAAAAAAAATTTGTTACTTTTCAAGATTTAACTCCAACCTCTGATTTCGTAATAAAAAATTCAAAATGATATGTAAAAATACCGTTGTGAACTATTTTTCACCATATTAATTTTGTCAAATTTCCATTTTTTTGTGCGGACACCTAAATCTGAAGTTGGAGTGCAGTGTGCCCTTGTTGGTTCACATTCATGTTGTCCAATAGCACATGGATCATTTGCCAATACCACATCAATTTGAATATTTGCACATGTACCAAAATCCGTGCCCAAGATCACAACATTTTCACCTCCCTCGATATCATTTAAATCAAGTGCGTCATTCACATCAGCCGAAAAACTTTGAATTACTGCCGAAGAATCAGTGTACACAAATTCAAGAACAGGTATCGTTGTACTCAAATATTCATGTTTAACTTTGACATCAACAGTTTGAGCTTTTAGCACTCGTGGAGAATAAAAAATCAACTCTGAAGCGGATGGGATAGAATGTATTCGACAAAATTCGCAAATTCTACCGCCAGATTTTTCATTGACTTCAATAACTGTATCGATATTGAATCCAAAACCGATTAAGGTTATAAGAGAACCGCCATTCAGACCACCGGTAGCTGGATAAATTAAGTTTGCGGTTAAATCAGCTATTATAAGGGTTACGCACTGCAGAACTTCAATGTAATGCAAATATGAAAAAAATCGATGATGTTCCGTTTGAAACCCTTGAAAACTTCTTGCCATCTGATAATCAGAATGCGCAATTTGAAAAAAAAACCAATTTAAATTATATTTGCGATATAAAATAATTATAATTGTTTATTTTCAGCTTTAAGAAATTTCAGCAAAAGAAAATATTTTATAAAAACACGCCAGAACATCATTATTCCCCTTCATAAGCATACGTTTAAATTGTCATTTTTAAAATAAAAACCTTAAACTTCAAGTATAATTCTATTTTTTTGATTAATTTTTGTAATATTATTTTCAGTTTTTAGCACCTTAAAATGAAAAAAATTTCATGATGTGCAACCCTAGCTATTATCATGTAGTTTGCACTTATTATACCTCCAAGACTAGCGGTTACTTTCACGCTGTGTCTACCGGCAGATAATGAAGGAACATGACAAGTTACTTTTGACCCGAAATTGGAAACCACGAGACAAAGGTTTCCAGCAATGGTTAAAACAAGACCCTTTTATGAGGTTTATTATTTTTTTTGGAACAATTCGATAATAACATGAAAAATAGCCTTATCAATTTGTTCTTTAAATTTTTTTGGGTTTTTCCTAGAATTTATGTTCAATTTTTTGAAACTTAAACACTTTTTTTAAACTCAATTTATAACATTGATTAAAGAAATTTATCAAAAATGATATTCATACCAAGTATATATTTCTTTATGATTAATAGGATGTCAAAAACGGGTAGATAGTAATTCGCAGAAAATGTTATTCGTCGAAAAATCGGAAATATTTATTTTTTAATAATAAAGACAATTTTAACTTATAAATCGTCTCGGCCATCTATTTCAGTCGTGAATTTTATCGTAAAACCCAATATTTGATCTTTTTATGTCAAAAATTCTTAAAGTTGAGGCCAAAAACTCACTTTTGTGAAAATAGTGCCTTTATGGCAAAAAATTCTAGAATAAACATTTGAGAAATTATATTTTGTATCTTACCATATAAAAATTTGGCACTGAAATCGATGAGCCGAAAGAATTTTCACAAAAAGTTGTCTTTATATTTCAAAAGTTTAAGTTAACCTTCCGACTTCTGAAAATGATATTTGAAAAATCTAAAATAAATATTCTACATAAGACCATCTTCCGCTTTTGAAAGTTCAAGATTATGAAGTTTTCCATTATAAATTTTCGAAAAAAATAGTTCGATTTAAACTTATTTTTTGTCCGTATTTTTAAAAGGAGTGATCATTTTGATCTTTATAAGAACTCAATCGGATGAGTTGTTTCCAAAGCCGCAATGTGACGGTTTTGACACGTTAGATGAACTTTTGTCAAAAAAAAGTATAATTGAATCTTTATTTATCCTAATTAAAGGGTAAAATGTGAAAATAAGATCAGACTGCACTACATGAAATTTCCTATCAGATGAAATATATTTTCCAAAACCTGTTATTCGTTGAAAATGAGGATGCAACTTTCAGCTATTTACATTTCACTTTTCTTACATTTCACCCTTGACCCGAAAAGTATGGACACGACAAGTTCAGCCCAAAGATGAAAAAATTTCAAAAAAATTCTTTATGAAAAATGAAACCTCCCTGTAATGCGAATCCATGCACAGTCAGTAATTCTCCTGGGGACGAAATAGTCAACGGAGTAATATTTGTAATTTTCGGCGTTTTAGTCTCCAAACTGTGATATCCATCGTTATTCATTGGATATTTAGTATCACCAAAACTTATAAATCCATTAAAAGTGGCATCTTGAGTTTTTAACGATGACGCAATCTTTACAAGATGACAGTTGATTTCAGTGTAAGTAAATGAGGAAACAATACAGTTAAAACTTTGACGGGGTAGACCATTTTCTTCGATAATCAGAAAATGTATTTTTACAAAAATGAAGAATTTCTGTTTTATTATTTCTCGAGGAAGTTTGACCGAAAATAGAAAATATTAAAACGCCACATTCTTGGAGTTCAATTCAAGTACAATCGCTGATGAAAGACAAAAATCAAACACTCATAAACAAGCACCGAATTTGATTCCCGGTCAGTAATTTAACTTGTGTTTTGCGTTCAATCGAACTATGACGAGTATTATTGCTAACAGTTTTATTGCGGACAGAGAATTATTGCTAATTATTTCGAAAAATTTGATATGTCATGAATAAAAGTCAGTTTGAATTTCTTGCATATTTCAAACATTCAGCAACCATACACCCCCCCCCTTAACCTAAGAAATATGATAAGTTGGAAAATATCTTCCTATATTTATTATTTTAAATAATTTATTTGGAATATTTAAAAATACTTTTTAATTGTCTCCAAAATCGATTTGAGCATTGACCTGAACTTTCCCCGGTCACGTTGAAAATAAAAATGGAGATATGTTTGAAAAAACATTATTTGATTCTAGAATTTTTGCTAAGAAATTATTTTTCGGTTGCACTGACTGTTTTCTTCATCCGCACGCACCCTAATCCAAACTTTGAACCTTTATTCACTTGATTTTTGGCCGGACTCAGGTTCAAACTATCACATTATTTAATCGTAATATTTTATCCAAGTATGGGATCGTATAAAAAAAAATAAAAATGTTGTCAATTTTTGACGGTCAAAATTTGACCCCTTCAAGTGGTGACAGCCTACATTGACTACAATTCAATTAGTTAAGTGTGGTTCGAGCAAATTTCGTGCTGTCAACACACTCAGAGTTTAATTGCATACATTTTTAACGCCTACAGAATTTTCAAATCAAAATATGGGGGAAAATACAATCGACGAATAAAATTATCAATGAAAGTGGTATGCCTCACTTTGACTTCCACTTTCGAAATGAACTCTAGTTTCCATTTTACTTACAAATCCAGAACCAGAAATAACAATATCGACATCTCCCAATCTTGAAAATTTCTTTGGTGACATTCCAGAAACATATGGTCCGAACGTAACATGTCTGTGATCATCTAGAGTTGATTCTGAGGTATCGGTATTGTAATCGTACTCGAAATAAATTGCATCTCCCATTCCGACGATGTTTGCATTTATACGGTGATCTTGCTGGGTATCAAGAAGATCTTCCGGATTCAAAACACAACTTGTCTTAAAAAAGGGTGGCTTTTGTATTTAACTGATAATTTTAGCAGTTGACTTGAGTATGAGTCATACTTGTCTGACTGAACCGATTCAAAGCTTTTAACGAGAGCTTTCGATAGAGTACCAACTTATGACAATAGTCTTGACTCGTACAGAGCGGATTTAAAAATCTTTTTACCAACTCTTGAAGTTTCTCAGTAAATAATAAAGGAAAATCTTATTTGCGTAAAGTGACTGTACGGGTTTTTCTTTTCATAGGAAACGTTTTGATTCTTTGGAACTTTGATCATACCAAACAAATTAATCTCAAAAATTTGGAAATTAAAATCGTAAAAATATTGTCTTAAATTTTCAACCATAAATCACCAAAATTTTTTTTAATTCTTTGTCAACCACTATGAAAAAGTGTCCATAATTTATTATGTTATTTTTGTAGCTCTCAAAAAATAACCACAAAAGTTTCGAATAAAAATTGATTTTTGAAATTTTTTCCAGATTTTATCGCAATTTAAATTCGAGCTCAAAATTTTTTATAGAGGCAAAAATACGAACGAGTAACAGAAGTTGACTGAATAATTACACATCATTTGATATGAATTACGGTTTATTATAAAGCTCAGAAGAGAATTTCTGTAGATAAATTTATCAGTTTTTGATTTTCTATTTTGATAATATTTTGTCGGAATATTTATGTAGCAAAAACTCAGGTCATACAACGTTGCAAAATTCAAACTGACGAAATTTTCCCACGAATTTTATTTTTGATAAATAGCCATTGACTACTAGCCATGTCAAATTAAATGAGCACCCTAGCTTGTAACCGGTCAAAATGTTATTATCACATGGATGACCTCCAACGGTGACCTCGACATCATCTGCATTGCATAGACTCAGGTCAAGTTGGTTATGTCCATTAAAAGCCACATAAACGTGTCCAGTAGGTGAATTGACATTCAAATTGTCAATGACTGGATTAACCATGTAAAATTTATTGATAACTGGTGTAGTAGCCCAAGAGTAAGTGACAAAATGTCCTGACTCAGATGAAGGTGCTGGAGTTGAAGAACTGATAACTCGACAAGGACCAGTTGGCTGAGAATTATCACTTGAACCAATATGTATGGCTTCTTGTCCGTCAATATTAACACTTAAATTAATATTAAGTAATTATCATTAATTATTGATTTGAAAGTCACCTGAGTTTGTATGATTTATCAATAGAATCTGTAACGAAGATACAAGCTAAAACCGAAGTATAAGCAGAATCGATCAAACCAGTTGAGATGAAAGTTTTTCCAACCCAGTTGAACCTTTTCAAAAATTGGCCAGTATTGCCAGATCTGGGTCCTGACCATTTCCAGGATTCATTATCAGAAGTGATATCCCCTTTATCCAGGATGTCAAGTGTTGAGTAACCATTAAAAGTTGATAAAATTAATTAACAATTTAAATTTTTACTTGAAAAAAACAAAATTTCTATAATTTTGAAATATTCAAGAATTATTTTCGAGAATTTCAAAGTTTCTGAAAATTTTAATTATTTTCAGAATATCAACATTTCGATATTCAAACAATTCTGAAAACTTAAACCTGTTTGAAAATTACCAATATTTCAAGAATTTTGAAAAAAATATTGAAATTTTTAAAAACTAACTAATAAAAAACTTAAGTTTTCTTGAAAACCGGACCTTTGCTTACTTTTTGTAAATCAATAATCGGAACAGTACCCGGAATCGAGATCATCCAGGTGAACAAAATTTCTTGACCTTTTTCGATAACAATCTCATCAGCTGGAGAATTATCAGATGCATATTTGAACCCATTTGCCGTAATTCGTATCTCACACGATTATTGTGAGCTCCAGTTTTACAGTTAATTTTTGTTGCTTCAACTTCGCTGACTTCACATGGGATATCTCCAACTTTCACATCAATAGTATCAGGATATTCATTGAGTCATAAAACCAAAACCATTGATAACAAGCTCTTGTCCTCCACCGAGTGACGAAAAAGATTTTGAAACTGATGTGATGCGTAGCTTGACAATTCCGTTTTTTATATTTGCATATCCATGCGGACAGACATATACTTTGAGGTCAACGTTGCCTGGTGGCATATTTTTGGTATGGAAAGAGACATAAGTATCTGTCCAGCTTTAAAAAGTTCATTATTTTTCTCGGAATTTGAAAATTATCAGGGTGTCAGAATTTTCCAAATTTTGAATTTTTTATTTTTCTAAGAAATTGATTATTGCTTATGTTTTGACCCGCAAACTGTACCGAAATACAGTGCCTTCTGTAAAAATTTTATATTTGCGGGTAATTGGAAGAATTAATTAAGAACATTCAGGCAAACATATATTGAACTTTTTCCTTGTTACTGACACTTCGTTCATTCCAATCATGATAGAATTTTCAGCGGAACAAGATGCATCACCGCCAAGATCGGTACCGGTTAATTCGAATAATTCCGACCCGAGTACAGTAAAAATTGTCTTGTCCCAGACTACCATCGGACTTACTCCGCCATTACCAGGATTTGGTCCAGTTCGACAGGTCATAGTGTCAAAAGTTACTAATAAACCAGTAGAATCACAATCAGTCATCGCTCCACCAAAATTGATTCGGATCGTTGAGTCTTTTGCGAACCCGGAACCGGTAACGGTCACCACCGTGCCTCCCCATTTTGACCCAGTTTTAGGATTAAAATCAACTATGCTTTGCTCTAAATCGAAAGTTTGGCCATATTTGAAAGTTCCAACTTCCGGAATATCAAAAGTGAGTTCTTGACCGCTGCCATATCCGGAATAACCAATTTTGCAGTCAACACTTATGAGACCTAGTTCAGTGTTACAAAAGGATTGTTTTAAAGCGTTTTAATTTGATGAAGTTGTCATTAAAAATTATAAATTAGCCAAAATTATAAAAAAACAATACTGGAAATTTTAATAAAATTTTGAGATTAAAGAATTCGAAATTCTTAAAAATCCTAAAAATTTCTGAAAGTGGAAAGAATTAATGGAATTTATATAATTTTGAAAATTTTTAATTAATCAAAGTTTGGAAAATTTTTAAGAGTTTCGAAAATTTAAGAATCCGAAACTTTTGAGAATTCCGAAGAATTTTCGAAATCTTAAGTTGATTATCTTAATTATCTGGAAATATTATATTTTCAGAGACTTTATTTACAAAATACCGTTTAAAATAAATTGAAATATCAACAAAAAAAGTTAAACCAATTTAAAATTTCAGTTGGATCATTTTGAAGCACTGTTCCTGTTTCAGTCCTTAAAAATTCACCACAGTCTTTCAATGAAGCTCCTCCTAGAGAAATGACCGTATTTTCAAAAGTTTCCGTATAAGATCGCACATCAAATGTGATTGTAATATCCTGATCAAAAGCAACTAATCCATTTGCTGGAGTGACTTCAACGACGCTTGGAGTTAAATTTTCACGATATTCAAAGTCACAGTTATAACAAGCTGATCTTTGACCATTTGCCGTGACCACCACTTGTGGAACATGATGAGAAGTCGCCATGACAGACCCAGGGAGAATTTCGGTAACGACGGACGAACCAGCTAAATATAGGAATCGAAAAATTTACCGTGTTGAATCGAGTTTTTTTCTTGATTCATTATTTTCGAACGTGAAAAATCACAGTTTAATATATCGGTTTTAAACCCTAGTTTTGCGTCTTATATAATTTTATTTTCAGTTTTTTTAAAATTGCACACAACCCTCTTGCGATATATTTTCATTTTCTTGTACTTCAAATTAAAGGATAAATCTTGGCGTCTTGCCGCACAGACTCTTGCGTCCTTTATATTCAAAATATATTAAAAATATTGAGAAAATATGATTTTGAAGTGTATTTATATTTATTCTTCTCAAATAAATTCCAAAAATTAAGAAAGTTTTCAAAAAAGCCGGATAAGTTTGCTTGCAAACAATTTCTAAGTGTTTGGCCTTCTAAAAATTTAGAAAACTGCAAGTGATTTTGGGAAAAAGCTTGCGAATTTAAAAAAATATCTACAGTATGTTTAAAAAATTGTTCGAGAAAAACAAGGGAAATTTCTCTGGATCAAAGCCTATAATTTGCAGGAGAATTACTTTCAATCCAGAGAAAATTGGACCTTTTGTTCTCGAACAATTTTTAACATACTGTAAAAAATTTAATATTTGATCATAGACTTTGATTCAATAAATCATATCTTCATTGATTCATAGTTCAAATTCTAAGCTATTTAGTTTGCGTTCAGTTATAATGTATATTTATGCAGTTTTAGGAATATTTTATCAGAATCATGTTTTTGATCTGAAAATTTGATTTTAATTAGATATTCCAATTAGGCTGACCGCGGTCTGAAATGGGTCATTTTGAAGGTAGAGGATTGGCTTAAGGGGCAAAATTTTAGGAATAATTTCGATGATAATTTTTGCCAACTTAATGTATAGGTGGTTATTAATTTTTTCCTAAAAGTGATTTTTGGTTCGTTGAAATATAACTTGAAAAATTTTCCACTCGATCAAAGTTAATGACGATTCTGTGACCAAAATATAAATTCAAATTTTCGAAGTCAAAATTAAGTTAGGAAAGTCAACACGGATTTTATTGACCCCAGCTTGATAATTCATTTTTATGCTTGGATTCACCACTCGTACGTTGATAGTTGTGCCAGTGACCGCAAACTTTTTCATATTACCATGTTCTCTCGACGCAATTCTAAATTCATATCCGGAATCGCACTGTCCAGCTCTAAGAACTTCCACATCAAGACCACTTTTTCCCAATTCTGGCCAAGTTTCAACCAATTTCTCACTCAAATGACCAAGAAAAACGGTATTGTCAAGACGCATGGTTAATTGGGTTGGATCGTCACCATAACTGATAATTACATTTCCACTCATTTCTTCGGGGGATTGAGATTGACGGATAATCCAGACATCATAAACTGACCGAATCAAGGTGGAGGTATCCACGTAATTATAAAGCATGAATTTGTAGTCTTTGGGAGCCACAGGGCTGATATTGTCAGCGACGAAATTTACTATGAGTGGGACAGACATTTTGAAAATACTAAGATAAATTTTCAGAATATCCCTTTATCACTTTTTGGTTAGAATGCGTAGCCACAACGTTAAAATCACACGTTAGTAGGAGTAGTGGCTACGCATTCAAACCAAAAAGTGATAAAGGGATATAACGTCACAAAATTTTCGAAAGCAACAAAGATGAAAAATGAATTTTGGTTGTTATTCACATTCAAAATAAAGCTAAATTATCAAGTTTTTCAAAAGTACCGATAATATATTTTTGAAAAGCTATCAATAACGGTCTGAATATATATCTGAAAATATATCTGCAATTTTAGCTTGTACGAAAAATTTTAAAAGCATGGGACGCAAAACTCAAAGCTTCAATTTCAATTAAAAGTTAAGCTCAAGTGCCCCATATTTTTCTACTTTTTGAAACTCAAAATTTAAACTCAAGCTCGACGTCTTGCGTAGGGTGACTTAAGTCATTTGCGGTTTTGAAATAACTTTGCGTCTTGCGTCTAATATTTTTTGTCACTTGAAATATTAGCTAAAGCCCGACGATTTGCGTCTATAATTTCGATAGACGCTTTTTTCACTCAAAATTTGAACTAAAGCTTGGCCTCTTGCGCCGGATATTTTTGCCACTTTTAATTTGAACTAAATCTTTGTGTCTTTCTAAGACTGGCTAAAGGGATTCGCGTTTTAAATGCATTTAACTAAAATAATAAAAACTAAGGTTACCAACTTGGAAAGTTTAGAGAAAAATTCAAACTTTTTTGTTGGTTAGTTCTTGATTGATTTTTATTTTTATACATGACATTTTCTCGAACTATGATTTTATCCTAAAAAACAGTTTTGCATCGTTCAGTACCGTAGAAACAGAGCGAAAATTGAGCTCATTTTTGTTATGATTATTTTTCATAAAAAATTTAACTCAAATGTCATGAGATGTCATTCCCTATCTATAGGATCATTCATTGCAGGGCTTGTCGCCTGTGTCCAATCAGTTCCAGAATACATAATACCATCTCCAGTATATTCATAATTTCCAAAAGCAGGCAAAGTTGTCGGAAGATTTACATGATATCCACATTTACTTTGAATAGGGTCGCCAAGGATTTTTTTGACTGCAAAAATTAACTTTTCGCCCAAAAGATTTTCTTTTACATTTAAAACCATAAAAATTAACGCATGAGAAAACGAATTGAAATCTCAAAATTTGTTTCAGTTTCGAAATTTCAAAATTTGAAACACAATTGAGACTCTCACTTTTTTGACCTCTCAATTTGAGAGGTCAAAAAAGTTTCTTATTTCATGTCAGAAAATGCTATAAAAATTGAAAAATTTATTTTTTAATATTATATCCCTTATTCACACTTTTGTTAATATCCCGGCCCTACTGCTTAAAAACACACTACGTTTCCTAATCAGGGCCGGGATATTAACAAAAGTGTGAATAGGGGATATAATGCTGCATCAGGCAGGTCAGAGAATAATAATTTACCATATGATATGCCTTGACGAGGACGGTTGATATTTTTTCAAATTTGGTCTGGTACATAAGTACTACTTAAGTGCATAATGTACAAGACCAAATTCAAAAAATATTTACTTTCCTCGTAAAAGGATATAATTCAAATCATTCCCGACAAAAATGTTTTATAATGTAGCTTTCAAAATTGGTATTACTAAAGATCATTCAAAAAATTTTTCAAGGTCACTTCTATTTGTGAAAAATGTGGCGCTAAGGTTAAACAATGAACTAAATGAAAATTGAGACCTCAAGTTTGACCGATTATCAGTGGCTGAATTTTCAATTCGCCCCGAATTTTGATATTTTAAATCGAAAAGACAAGTTGATATCAGCACCATATTTGAACCATTCCGAAAAAATTTCGTAAATGAAAAATTTTGTTAATGAAATTTCCCGGAAAATTTAAATGACTTTTGGTTGAAATTTCAGATTTTCGGTTTATTTTTTCTAAAATCATTGGCCACTCTCACTGTGAGCATCAGCAGTCAAGATTTCAATTCTCATCAACGAACCATGTCGTCCATTGTTCCAAAAAACTTTGAAATTTAATGGAACCTGACCGTTGAAAGATAGCGCTTTTTTCGTTTGGGTCATGGTGAATGTGTCTCGCATTTTACCCATGCGGATTTCATCGATGTGAATCTCAGACGATTCAGGATTTTGGAGACGAATATTTGTAATGTCGAACAATTCTGCGTTCTAGACGAGGGATATACAATTTTCACTAAAATCATTTTCGACAATGTGTCACTATGAATTTTTTCAAAATGACCAGAAACCAGTGTTTTTGAAATAAACTTGGAAAGAAAATCGGTTTTTGGATGTAACCTCGGCAGGCTTTTTATAACCAAAACAATATGAATTACCGGTTATTTTGATTTTTGGTAATATTCCAAAATTGAGTTCAGAAAATGATTTTTGCATAAAAGTAAATTAAATTTGAATAGCCTGATTTTTCAAACACCGGTTGCTAGGTAAATTTAAATCAGAGGTATCTCAAATTTGAATACCATTGTTTAAATTAAAAAATCCCTCGAAATTGTTGAATACTTTTGCCTTACAAAATTAAACCGCAAATTAAGCTGCAAATTTTCTATAAAAATATTTGTTTTTCAGAAAAATTGTATTCCTCCCTTGACAGTTAGCCCATCGTATTTTCCTCCGTTTATAATAGTCTCGTAGATAGAGAAACAAATCCAAGTCCACTCAGTCGCAGTCCAAGCAACTTCTTTAGTCATCCAGTTTCGATATTCGTGAGTGGTACCATTTTCATCCTTATAATTAAAGCTACCATAAATCACAAACTCGTGAATATGTCCTTTATAAATTTATAAAACAAAATGGGGGGGCGATATTGCCGGCCCGATATCGTCGAATATGCCGAAAAAATTTGATAATTTATTTGATTGTGTTTTACGGAGAAATTAATTTCACGCATTTTGGTGATTCCCTTCATTCGAACCTATTGTAAAACAAATAATAAAATTAAAAAATTATTCGACATCTGACGTTAATTCCGACGCTTCACGTTTTCCATTTCTTAATCAAAAAAAATATTTTTGTCCTCATATTCTTTTCCCAACGGAACTCAATCTCAGAAACGTTTACTATATCTATAGCGCGTGTTCGAATCTCCCTTATGTTGTCTAACTGATTGTCTTGAGTATGACTATAGGCAAGGATGCTTGATCTTGGGACCGCTAAATTTGATCGGTTGGAATTACTCAAGCAACCACTAAGACAATCACTTAGACAACATCAGTGGGATTCGTTTTTGAGAGGGAGTTCCGTTTGGAAAATGATATCGCCGAAAGTGCCAAAATCGCCGAAAATGCCCGATATCGTCGAAACCCATTGGCAATAACTTTTGGCGATATTGGCCGCCATGTATACATATGTTACATATCATTAACTGACTGTTTGTTTATAACAAGGTTTTCAGCTTCTAGTCACCTCAGCCAATCAAACCGTATGAATTTATAAACTCGTAGGTGTTAACCAAATCTAAATTATCTTTGTCAAATAAAAGGTGTATTTCAGTTTTAGCAAAAAACTTAGATCCCTAGCAAAAATGTGACATGCCGAATAATGTCAAAATTTTATATTCTTCGTCAGTTAGAAATCAATTTAAATACATTAATGACTCCGAAATAAGCATTAAGGGGGTGGTCGTTGCAAAATGAGGCTCTAGAAACAAATTTTCCCAATTATATTAAAGTGTTTTTTTTTATTTAAAAATATAGACGACTGCGAGTATAAAGACAGTCTTTTTATCTGCGTACATGGTCAGGAAAGCACTTTTTCAGGGTCTCAAAAATATTTTGTATGATTTATGATAAACTGAGAAGAAAATTTGGACAAAACTAGTAATACTGATATGCACGGACTATCCAGCTGCACAGTCATATAAGTTTCGAATATTTAACTCACAAATCCAGGGAGGAGATTAATTTTGATTGAGACCCCTAAAATAAGGTCAAAATACTGTTTTTTGGTGATTCTGAAGACAAATCGAAGGAAATTGGACAAAACTCTCAATACTGATCTACATGGACTATTCAGCTGCACGGACTATTCAGCTGCACGGACTATTCAGCTGCACAAACTTATAAGTTTCGAATGTGTACCTTGGAAAACCAGGGAGGAGATACATTTTGGAAAAATAATTTCGTCAGTTTTGTTAGCACGTTTATGATTTGACGAGCCATCTGTCACTTTCGATATTTTTTAAGGATGCAAGATTTTAGTTCAAATATACAATGTATCAAAAAGAGGTAATATTTGGTTCGACGATTTGTACTTTTGCGTCACTTGGCCATAGAATATTTCGTTTTTTGCCTTAAAATGCGACGACCACCCCCTTAAAAAACATTTTTAACGCTCCAAAAATGACAATTTTTGAAATTATAATTCATGGCAAGTTCACATTCATGTTTTTTGTTATAAAAATATTCACTTCTAGAATATTGTGATAAACGAAACGTCAGTTGATTATATCTTATACTTTATATGTATTTTATAAATTTCCTTTATAGGCAAAGCAAATGTCATCAGTGATAGCTGTGCTGAATCGAAAGCCCCTATTAGTGTTCCAAATATCTGCGTTTAATATTGCCTCACTGTTTTTGCCGCACCAAGAACCTGCGCCAGAGGTCCTCCATTCATCTGCTTCGTAATCCTCGTGATAAATTTGTGGGTTGAAAATACCTTATCATGGTACAAACTCAGTAAATCTTGCGTTGTCCAATATGTAAAATATCCTGAAGCTCGAACTCACTCCTTAATTTTCATATTCGCGAGTTCAAGCTGTAAAAAATTACGAAAAAATATTTCTCATACAATTTAAAATTAAAAAAAAAAGAAAAAACTCCAGAATTGTTCATCTCAAAATAAAGAAAATTAATCGATCAAGAACTTTATAAATTCAAAAACTTATAATGAAATTTTTTGATGAAGAATAACCTTTGGTAAGTTTTAATAACAAACTTACCAGAGGTTTATTCTTCATCAAAAAATTTTCATTATAAGTTTTTGAATTTATAAAGTTCTTTATCGATTAATTTTCTTTATTTTGAGATGAACAATTCTGGATTTTTTTTTTTTTTAAATTTTAATTTAACTTTAATTGAAAATTTTTTGTTGTTAATTATTGTCAGCTTAGTCGATTCAACTTTTTTCAAGCTCATTGAAATATTTAAATCTATTTTTGCCATTTAAAGTTCGATTTCAAATTATCTTACTCGTAAAAATTTCAGAAAAATAAGAAACATTTTTGAATTTTTTTGCATTTTCATGCAAATTTTTCCTGATTATTTCATCGTAATCTCTGAACGAAGTTACTTAGTTTCAATACATTGACCTGTATCAAAAATTTAGTTTTTGAGTTCTTCAAAAACAATTAAAACGGTTTGGTTTTTGGATGCTTCAAGTTGAACTTCTTTTTTATTTTCAACTGCTTCATTTTAAAGACCAGTACAATCACATTTTTAATTATTATTATTGAAATCAACTGATTAAACACTTTCTCAAATTATTAATTGGAATTCTCAGACAGAAAGAATTCTTTAGACAAAAAACTATGAATTTTATTTTATCATATTTTTCCAAGATCGTACCAAATACCTGACTGTTCACATTCAGTCTTTCGCCATTCTCGAATTTGATTATCAATGTCACTGTAATCAACTTCTCTGGTGTCAATAGTAGTAGTTTGAAAGCAATTATTATCATCCCCACACCACTGTAAAATAAACTGAGCTTTTTGCCAGGAGGTAATTTCCTCACCAGCTTGAAGAAAAGCCGATGGATCGGCCTCAAAAGCACGATTATATTGAAAATTTATCCAAATGATATCGGATGTGGTTTCGGCATGTAACTCAATTTGCTGCGAATCGTACATGTAAACATCCTGTACAAATTCTTCTTTCTTTCGTTCATCGATCCAGGTTCCTGTACAGGGATAAGCACGAAAAAATGATTTATTAAAAAAATGTGAACAAAAAAACCTTCAAAAAAATTCTGTTTTTTCAAATGTTTATGCATTTTTGAAAATAAATGTTTGTGAAAAATTGTGGTCTTTGATCGAAAATTGAAGTGTAAATGAGATCTTCATCGCTAAAGTGAAGCGTGTAATTAAATCTGATAAATCTTATTTTAAAATATTCAGCCTAGAATTATTTACCAGATTTATGTCAGTTTGCCTTTTTTATCATTTAACTACCGAAAGTCGAAAAGTCATCTTTTTGAAAATTCTGGCTTATATTTTTTAGACCTCAAAATAACAAGATAAGTTGACCATTATTTGGAGGCAATTTCCTTCAATCGGCCGTCATTTAACTTTTTTTTATTTAAATTCGGAAAAAACCATTTATTTCGAAAAAAAAATTTTTCCACTTATTTATATTCTGATTTCTATGACTAAACTGATGTGACTTAACAAATTTTCGACTTCGAGTCTATTTCGAATTTCTGCTTGTTTCATTCGTTTAATTTGTCAAACAAATTATCAATTTTCAGCGCTATTAATTTTTGAACTGATATCCGGTTTTGCCGATCCATGTTCCTGTATTAGTTTTTCCATGATATGCAGCACTGATCTGGACAAAATCACCCTCCAAACTTGTCTCAACCATCGTTTGTAAAGGCATTCGGTCCCCTTTGTTAAAATAATAAATTGGAGTGACACCAGTTAAAACACATCCCTTATATCCATTGAGACAACTTTCGTCAGATTCTGCAATAACATTAAATAATCCATTATTTCCAGCAGGTGTGGTCATTTTATGAGAGCCATCGCCAGTTATAGCAAAAGAAAAATATCCCTCATAAGGAGCTACAAAATAATTTCTAGCTTTTACGGAATAATTGTCAAGAGAGTCAGCGGCAAAATAGCTGTTAAATTTGCTCATCGAAATAAAACCATCAAGATTAGTCCATTTGTTTCCGAACAATTTTCCATTTTCTTGAAATTCAAGGCCAGCTAAATCCACTTGAGAATTTTGAAATTCGACAATTGTTCCTCGATTTCCGCTGTATTTACCCCATTTTTCGTCACATCGGAGCACATTACACATTTTTGTCGCGCCATTTCCATCAACGCAAGATGGACGACTAAAATAGGGTGTCCAAAATTTTCAATTACGACTCAAATCTGATCACTAAATTCAGAAAATAATATTTATTCAATTTAATCAATAAAATCGTGTCCAAAAAATCTTCAGTAATTTACAAAAATCGTTTTTAGGCAGAATGGGAAAATTTTAAATTCAATTTCAGCCAATCAGAATAAAGAACAAAAATAATAATACAATTAACTTTAAAGTTCCAAGATGAAGCGTGAAAAATAATTCCCCCCCTTATACATTACGTTTTTTAAAAGCACATTTATTGCAGGAAAGATTTTGCGGTAATTGCGGAGAAACTTGCGCACCGGTGATGAGCTGTTTTTTCCCCGTTATCTCCCACAGCGGGAGGCCCGCTTTACTTTAATGACCCTCTTTTTGTGTTGTGTAAAAATTACATAGTGTATTGTAGTATTTTTGTGCCTGATAAAATACTTTCAACTAAGTTGAATTTCTGAATCTTTGATCGTAGTTTAGAGATTCATGTTAGATTTCAACTTTTAGAATCAAAGAAATTTGGTAGTATATTTTTTGGTTCAATAAACATAAAAGAAACGGGGCAAAGCCACGTTTTTTTTATAGTTTATATCAAGAATTGATTCATCTTCTTATCTTAATACTTATCTGTATTATTCCTAGTCTCACACAATTTTTTTGCTTCCTCAAGTTTGTGATGGAATCAAGACTTTGAGGTGGGCGCTAAAAAGTTATCACTTTTTTTGGGGATAACTAAAACAAAAATGGCAGAAAGTGAAAAAATTGTTTTTAAAATACTTGGTTTCTTACTTAAGATTATTTAATATCTGGACAACTAAAAAAAAAGCTAGCAATTTTTAATCTTTAAAAATTCTGAGATAAGATACACAACCATCATATTTATGTACTAACTTGGCCATGTACAAACATATTTTTTAAAATCAATAAAACAAACTTTTGCGTGAGCATGTTTAAGGTTTTTGAAATATAAGTTTTGGAAGTTTCAAGATTTCAAAAATTCGAAAATACTGCAAATTTTTTTTTTAATTTACGCCGACCTTTGTAAAGCCGAAGTTTTTTTCATTTGAATGCATCGACGTTTTGAAAGAAATATTAATTTCAATTTTATTTTCAATTGGATTATTACATTTTCGATAATTATTTTCGAATTTATTTTTATAACATTTTAAAAAAAATTGAAATATGAATTTTATTTTTAGAAAACCTGATAATATTGTTAATTCACAGTTCACCATTCATATTTTCAATTTCTAGTGAAATTTTTAATTTGATTATTAAATTTCACATTTCGAAATAGATCAAATATTTTCGAATGAAATTCAGACTGCTTTAGCTTATTTAAATAAAAAAATTTGATTGAATTTTCATTTCTCCGCAAAAATTACAATTTTGAATTATATTTACATTTTTCTCATAAAAATATATTGAAAGTTTTTAATTGAATTGTCATGCAATTTATACTTAGCTTTTTTACTCCAGATTAAAAATACTTTTAGTTAAAAATAAATTGAAAGTAGTTTTGGAATGTTAGACAAAACATCAAAAATTTTTTCGAAATTTTCGCGTTTTTCAATTTTTTCTAAGTATTTTTTCAAAATGAACTAAAAAAATTACGTGCTTAATTTTAACAACTAAAACGTCAAAATATCATCTTGACGTAAGCCAACTTTCTGATCAGTGTTTCCGTGGCTTTCTTTTGGCCTACTATCGAAAATCGAAGCACATTTTTCTTCGAAAAAATTTCCACGTGACCTTCAAAAATTCATATTTTGAGTTTGGATCAAATTTGAAAAACCGCTCTAGAGGATTTTATTATTTCGAACTACCTTTCTTTAAAAATTTGAGTGAATTTTGAATTTTAACCTAGAAGAAAAGATTTTACGATAACAAAGTCCAAAAAAAGTGTGGTTTACCGCATATTCTAGAAAAATTTAGCACTTATTAGACAAAAACTTCTCGTTTGAAATATCAATTATACTAAATTTAGTTTATGACAAATAAAACCTAGGAGGAGATAGATAAACACATTGGCTTTGGTCCTCTTGTGTCGATAATGTGTCAAGGATGTGTGCATACAAAAAGTTTTGACACATTTATGACGCAAGCTAAAGGCTAGATCTACAAACTGGCTAATCTGAATAATATTTTCGAAGCCCCTGATTTGGCCAAGTTTTTATCTAGAAAACAAATTCCCAGCGACCAGTACCACCTCAGGGTAGTGTGACACTACTTAGTGTCAGAGAATTAAATTGGTGAATAACACCTTTTGTTTCCCCAATTTTATTTCCCACGGCACAAAAAATTAAAATTTTTTTTAAATAACGACAGAAAATCACTTAAGGTTCAAAAGCCTCACGAAAAAATATTATTTATTTTTTTTCTAAATATTCGCTTGTAGATCACAAAAATGAAAAAAAAATGAGCAGTTTTTGAGAAAATGTAACTAACGTGCGACAAAAATTCACATTTTTGTAAGGTTATCTACTGTATTAAGGTTTTTTTCAAAAAACTAAACCGTCAGTTTATCAGTTAGTTTTTATAAAAGGCTCTGAAAGTTTCAAGTTTGCGCCCTCCTGATGGAAAAACCACTCTATTGGAAAAGTCGCCAAAACTATCACCAATCGATTTTTTTTCTCGATTTGTATGTTCTCTCATTTTCAAAAAAACTTTTTCCAAGACCTACTTACCCCCTAATCTCGAAACCAATATTCTTTGGCTCTAAATCGTTTCTTCTTTTATACTATGCATTATATATCAATTTATGAGGAACTTTGGTTCTGAAAATCAGCGTTTCAGCTGAAATTAAAAAGAAATCAGCAATAAACAATTTCTCAACAGAAAAAATTTATTTTTATTTCTTTGATTCTTCCCTAAAACAATTTTCAGACATTTCATAAAAACTGGTGTAGAATATTTCATCTATGAATTTTTGAAGATTAGAAATTTTCCAAGCCGAATAAAATTGGTCCAGTTTGCTTCAGAATTATGAAACCTTTACCACTGAACCACAGTTTTGTTGAGCTTGAGCGGTCGTTTGGATCCGTGAGATAAATATCCTATTCCGAGTTACAGTGATCAAAAAGATGCCCTAGTAAAAATACAAACAATTACAAGTTAAAAACTACAAGTAAAATACAAACCAACATACAAACGAAGGTGAGACGGGCCAACCAACCAATCAAATCCCTGAATTTGAACACACAATTGGTTTGTATTTTTACCTAGGCAATTTTGATCTAGCATACTCGCAATAGGGATAGTAGCCTTAGTCAAGATTTCTTTAAATTCGAAATTAAGAAGGGTCCATGCCAGAACATTTTTGTCACCTCTGTTGTGCCCGACTATCTTTTGATCACAAGCCCTTTGATACACGTTAGATCTTAATCAAAATCGGCGTGAAAACCTACCGCAATTCTTGATATATAATATATCATATATTATAAGACATAAACCATGGAAAAAATTTCTTTATAACTATAGGTATATTTTCCGTTTAATATATCCCTTTATCACACTTCTGATAATATCCCGGCCTTACTACTTGAAAATCACAACGTTTGTCAATCTGGGCCGGGATATTTACAAAAGTGTGATAAAAGGATATCCAGCTTTTCTAGACAAGATTTCGTGAAAACCTAATTTATTAATTGCGGTCATGTGTGAAAAAGTATATTTTTATAATCATTATAGCAACATTTTTTTTGAATTATCAGGATATTTTTATTTGTTTTGAAAAACATACAAAAAATAACCACAAAACGCGGTCACCCTAAACTTAAAACTCCATCTGTATTTCGGCAATAAGTTTCTGAGGCACAATTTGTACCAAATTTTGTCACAGCTATTTCACCTTGATAAAATCGACCCTTTCCAGTATAACAATCAGTCTCAACTTGTTGGTCCGAATTTTTGATATATTCAGAAATTGATTCAGAATTTTCTTCTGTAGTTAAATTCCAAGACATTTTTAAATGTTCTAATTGGTCTTCGTCAGATAAATTTGCAGGTCCCACATCGTCAATATGCCAGCAACCACTGTCAACAATATTTCTAGGTCGAAACATGTATGCCTGACGGAGTTTAAATTTTTGGTCAAAATTTTTTTTTAAAACAAATTTTTAATTATGCCACCGTGCAGTTGATGTTTGAAGGTAAATGGTAATACTTTTTTTTAAATATTGTTCATCATTAGTATTTGAAAATCGATCACTTTTCACTGATGAGCTCTTGCATAAAAACGTTGGCATTTAATTCTGGAAAAAAAAATCTTGTATTAAATGCAATAAGTAATAAACGCGCAAAAAACAGAAAATTAATTTATACTAATGGTAAATTATGGAGTGAAAAATCAAAAAATTGATCGGTAAAATAAACTCCAAGAAGATTTTATTAAAAATGAAAACATTTTTCCCAATTCATTCCAGCTCAACTGGATTGTAAGAAAAAGTGTTAAGGCGCAAAAACGCTGTTAAAATTAATATTAAAATTTTAGATTTGTAGTCCGCTGCGGACTGTCCGGATTTATCGCTGATTTCCGCATTCAAAGTTTAAATGACAAATTGCTCTTTTAGGCATTTTCAAAAATTTTGACATCAATTTTTGTCATTTTTCTGTATTGCGAACGTTTTAAATATTTTTATCATTTTCAGGCAAAATTTTTTAACTTAAGTTGAAATACAGAATAATTAATAAAGTCAAGTTCATTTGAATTTATAATTTCAAGAAGTTTTGATGTAAAATTTTGGGCTAAAGAAAACAAAATAAATAAAGAAGCCCATTTATGTCTTCTAAAAATGTATACTCTATGCCTGACAGGTTGCATCTGCAGTACAACGAGCCTTGCAATTACTTGCAGTTGGCACCTCAGTGACTTCCCAATTATTTCGCTGATTTTCTGTGGTGACTCGGTTACTGTCAAATGGCGAGAATTTACGAGCTGGGAAAGTTGGAAGCTCTTCAGCGCCACCTAGTGTTCGGCAGATGATTTGCGTTTCAGTTATGGATTCTACTTGACAATCGTCGTTGCCAACTTTGACAATAACAACGCCACCAACGCCGTCTCCGACGAATCCGGATCCTTAAAAATAATTTTTTACTTTTCATACTTTGTCGACGGAAAATTAAAAAATTGTCAGAATTGATAAAAACTTCGAATTAATCAATCACGAAGTTGTATTTTAAAAAATTCTACAAATTAAAATTATTGATTTGAACAAAATCTTCAAATTTCTGTCCATAATTTTTTGTAAAAGTGCATTTTTTAAAGAACTGTATTTTGTTGAGCAGATTGTTTATGTGAATTAATTGTGGTCTGTGAAATTTAAGGGGGGGTTGTCCATGCTGGAAAGGCTTTTTCAAAGGCTCATAACTTTTTATTCCTTCGTAACAATCTTATAAAAATCTCAGGAATACAGGGTGTAAGGTTTTTACCTTCTTTTTTCCAAACTGGTTACACTTGATTTCCGCCGTTTTGATTGGTTGTCAGAAGAGTTTTCTCAGATTCAACCAATCAAAACGGCGGAAATCAAGTGTAACCAGTTTGGAAAAAAGAAGGGAAAAACCTTACACCCTGTAGTAGTTCGTAATCTCTGAAACACATTTTACTTCTAATTTTTTCATAGCATGTTCGACCAACCGGTAAATTGAGTTAAGTTTTTCGAGAGCAAGTTTTTTTTTTAAAGTCCTATTTCTTTTTCGCCTAATTTCAAAACCCATCATTTTCGAAATGTAACAAGCCCANAGCCTTCGAAAAAGCCTTTCAATTATGGACAACCCCTTTAAGTCACAATTTTAGATATTCAGGTATTTATCAAAATAAACTTTTCTGTCAATCAGCAAATGCGTTGATATTATTATTTCTGGCTGGTCAGAGAATTTATAGCGTTCGTATTAGATTCATCTGAAATCAATAATCCGAGAAAAAAATCGTGACTCTTGCCAAGTTCCATATACAGTGGGTGAGACCAATGAGCAACACACGAGCTTTTAGAAAAAGTGTTGCCCATTGATCTTACTGTTGCCCATTGTTCTCACACGAAGGGTGTTGCCCATTGGTCTCACCAGTCCAATTTTGTTAACTTGATACATGCATTTTCTGAAAACTTTAACCCTTGTGAGCACAGAGCCACAATTGTGGCTCAAGCATACTTAGAATTATTCAAAAAAGGCGAAAAACGGGATCGTAAAATCTTTTCTTTCAAANACAAGTAAAGACAGTGACCAATGAAATCAAAGGATTCTTGAGATAAGTCGAAAATCGTGTGATGTGATTAAACACTGTCGTAACTTGTGTCGTTTCTTGTGACGTTATAGTGATTGTGCAGGAGCAGGGACAATCTCTGATATACTAGTGAAAACCTGATATGAGTCAAAAAGGTTTATAAAGACAAAATATGAGGATTTTTTTTGCTGAAAACACGCATCATTTTAAGGCGTAAAAAATTTTTCCCCAAATTGGATAAAGGTTTGTTAGCTTTTTCAAGCGAATTAAGCGTCAGGTTTCAAATGACACCAACCAATAAGAAGTTGGATAAATAAAGATCGTCACAAAATTATCTGACGCCAGTTAATTATCATGTGTTAATCAAGTAAAAAATTTTGAGCTGTATAAAAAATGATCAAAATTCTTCAAGCTTACCAAAAAAATTTTCAAAAATTGACCAGATAAGGCCTAAAAATATAAATGCTTTATCAAAAAATGTACAAATAAAAGATTGTTAGTAATTCATATGTTAAATTTTAAACACGTTTTTTAACAAACGTACCACGTAGTTTCGATTGACATCCAGAGTCTCGGCTTGTAAAAAATAATGATTTTGCGTAGATTTAATTCCCCTATTTCCCCTATCTTTTACTTTATCCTACGCATAAAAAAGAAACGTGAATAACTTATATTTACATGCCTGATCGAGACTTGAGATGATTCAATAAAATGCTATAAAACAACAAGTCTCGAATATCCCTTTATCACTTTTTGGTTAGAATGCGTAGCCACAACGTTAAAATCAAACGTTAAAAGGAATAGTGGCTACGCATTCTAACCAAAAAGTGATTAAGGGATATGGCGTCAAACCACCAGAAGTCTCGACGAATCATTTTTTCTCTTTACACTTCTCAAAATTAACGACGTATAATAATTGTTAATTCACGAATTATTATTATCGCAAAATTTTTTTTTATACAAAAAATTTGAATTTCCAGATAAATTTGAAACTAAATTTTCTATCGTTAAAATACATTTGTTCAACTTTATTCAAGATTTTTGAGAAATAAATTAAAAAAAAATAATGATTGATGAATTTTCAAAACTTGTTTTATGCCTATGCGGTTTTTAAGTAAAATTTAGACATTTTAAAAAAATCAATCAAATTTTTTTAAAAATAAATTCTCTGTTTTAATTTGAATTACATCCTGAATTATGATTCATAAAACTAGAAAGTCGACTTTCTTCAAACTTAATGAACTAAAATCATCTTTGAATTAACACTCAGCCCCTCTCTTAAATTACGGCTCGCCCTCTTGATGAAGACCTCGTAATTGATATGAAATTGGGGGTCCTTTATTTCCAAAATTATAATCTTTTTTTCTCCAATTTGTTTCTTATTTTGGCTGTAAACAAATCCAAAAATATGTCATTTCAAAAAGTGGACGTGTTATGTATAGACTATCAAAAATGAGGCTCGTCACAAAACAAATTATCGGGAGATGCGCTTCAAAACATGAATNTTTTTTATTTGTTTCGAACTACCTTCTTTAAAAATTTGAGTGAATTTTGAAATTTAACCTAGGAAGAGATAGATTTTACGATGAACAAAGTCCAAAAAAGAGTGGGTTACCGCATATTCTAGAAAAAATTTAGCACTTATAGACAAAAACTCTCCAGAGAAGTTTGAAATACTAATTATACTAAAATTTAGGTTTATTGCAAAATAAAACCTAGGAGGAGATAGATAAACCATTTTGGCTTAGGTCCTCTTGTGTCGATAA
>SCLH01000914.1:183891-194283 GCA_004367855.1 Oikopleura vanhoeffeni
TTGAGGTTCGGTTTGATCTTACAAAAAATTCACTTCCAGCGCTAGAAATCGGCGACAAATCCGTTTTTTGCTGTTAATTTATTAAGATTTAAAGTCTTCACAATTTTCATATTTTTGTGTCTCGTTTTTTTCGGGGAACAGCTATTCAAATTTCTCAAAATACTCAAATTTTGAAAAAAATAATTATAAAAAATATGTCAAATCGCAAAAAAATATCTTTTTTCATGACAAATTGAAAAATAAGAAGACTTACATTATCAACTTATTTTGTCCGGATATTTTTCAGAAAATAAACATTTTAAAGATTTAATCTTAGAAAATTGCATGTCGCGAGTCTACTAATGACGACAAGTACTCCCTTATTAAATAATAAAATAAGTTATGTTCTAGTTTTTTAAAATTTCAAAAAATCAGGATATAACTTATATCCCTTTTCTATCACTTTTTGGTTAGAATGCGTTAGCCACAACGGTTAAAATCACACGCTAAAAGAGTCAGTGGCACGGCATTCTAACCAAAGGTGATAAAGGGATATATAAGTATATATTCATATCCTGTACGAAATACAGTGAATCAAAATTGCCGCGATGGAATTACAAACAAATGTGCTGTTAGTATTCAGTGATATGTTAGCTATAATTAGGCACCTCACCACTCCCTGATATAGCTAAGGCCAATTACACTGAATACTGACACACATTTGTTTGTATTGCTATCGCGGCAATTTTATTCACGTATTCGGTACAGGATATTAAGTTTAAAAAAGAGAATTTGCTCAATGAAAAAATAGTCGAGTAATTATCGTTAAAATTATCACGAGCAATCACTCATATATAGTACCTTTTATCTGTTATATTTATCCTTTTTTCTGATAGTTCAGGGGATAACATATTAACATTAGTAAACTACTGTATTTTGAAAAACATAAGTTTTAACAGATATTTGTTTGAACTTTGTTACTAATCGTATCTTCCGAGATCGTATTATTAATGAGGTGATTTATGATTTTTTGGAATAAGGGCCGTACAGTTTTTCTACAATTCGTGTTGTAAATGGGGTAAGCACGTTATTGTTGTTGTAATTGGTTAAGCATATTTTTGGAAAAAAAAAATACCTTTAACGGCGCGGCGAATGACTTTTTTGAAAGCGCCTGTTTCGCAACAGCGGGCGACTACTGTGGTGACAAGCTAAACGAAATGAATTATTTTCTTGTTCCTGAGAATTGCCGGGGTTATTTAAGTTAATACTTATTTTCAAAAGATAAAAACGTATTATACTTATTTGAGAGTAATGAAGAAAAAAATATCGAATTTATTCAAAACAATACTATATTTACATACTATATGATTCAAATAGATTGTCCCCGAAAAAAAACGTTTATTGTTTCACCGATTATTTTTTAGAAAAATATCAAACCAAACAAAAAATTCTAAAATTTCAATTAATCCTTAAATTCTTTATCCTAAGCACGTGATAATCTCCCTGGCGCTAAAAAAATGAACCCACGCAATTAGCTAAGCAAGATTTCAAAATCATTTTGTTTACCACAGTAGTCGCCGCTGTTGCGAAAAGGCGCTTTCAAAAAGTCCATTCCGCCGCGCCGTTAGATGCTAAATGTCTCGGTTCTAGTAAAAAAAGGCGCCATGCAAAGGGGTTGACCCCTAATTGTGGAGTCTTTAGGAATACAAAAAAATGCTCATTATACTATTACAAATGTGAGAATCCCTTATTGAAAGCCCGTAAAAACACTGAATAATGGCTATTTTTTGCTATTGCTATATGATAAACGATTTGATTGCTAAGAAAATTAGGTCTCAGAAAAACTCTGACTTATTTCTCTATTCGCGACGAATAAGATTCAACGAAGTTTAAATTTCGAAAATTTCTGGAGATGTAAATAATCGAAACATTGTAGATCGACATCTTCACATTGCCATTCTAAAACCACCTTCAGTTGAAAATAATACAACCTCAAAAATAATTGTTTTGTAGATTTTTTTGAAAAACAGTCGCGTGATTTAAGAAAATTAGATCAACGGCGTTAACTCCATGGCCGATTTACCAATGTTAACAGGACGATCAACATGAAAATTTCCAATGGTGAAAAAATCTCGTGGTAGATGCAAAATTGAAATCGACGTAACTTTCAAAATGTAGGGTGACCACGTTATTTCTGTAAAATGCATTTCTAAAAAAAATCGTATGGATGATTTTTTTTCAGATTGATACTCAACAATGTACTGATGAACTATTTCGCAATTATCTATGATTATTATACGATATTTAACTTAATTATTTTACTCGAGAATAAAAAATAATCCAGTTTTTTGTTTATATTTGGTTTAAGATGGATGTGCGAACAGAAAACGAAGGGTTTCTACATTTCAAAAAGAAAAGCTGGGCTTATGAAAATCATATTGAACTCAACACTCACTTGGGAGTCAGTTAAATCTCGTTCTGTTAAAATATTGATCGCCGAAATAAAACTTTCTATATCCCTAATCAGATTTCTCTAATCATGGCCGGAATTAACAAAAGTGGTGAATAGTGGGCAGTATAATGGGCTTATGGCGTTTTGTAAAAATATTCTCCATGTCACATGGGCCATGTGGATGAGTTTCCTATAATTGGTAATAATTAACATTTTCCTCGCAATTAGCCGCGCTCTAATGGTTGACCAGGAGTGGGCGTGTTTGAATGTCAGCTCTTAGGCCAATTTCTTGACGAATAAACTGTTTCCATTTCCCGGCCTCCTTTTTTTGGCTGAGAGAGTTTCGTCACTAATTTTTGAGATGGGCGAACATTCATGTTGATACCAAAGAGCGCTTGAGGACCTTGTGGTGTGATTTTAAAAATTGATTATTAATTTTTAAAATATAACCTCTTAGCTTGAATTTGTCCATTTTTCAAATATATCACATTTGATGAAAGACCTGTTTTTTAAAAGTACTTAATATTCGTGATTGAAGATTCAACTTTAATTTTTTTTAATTAGATTACGATAACAAGTTTTAAATCGAACTTTTTTCTTAATCTCAGAATACAACGCAGGGAGGCCTATATTGGTTGTCTGCCAAATCACCGAAAAAAAAAACTTACGCAACTTTCACGGATTTAGCTAATTCCCGCCTATGCTAATATCGCCGAAATGCGTGGGCGTTTGAGGTTTTCTATTACAATTACTCTGAGTGCGTCATGACACACCTGACCGTCATATTCTACGATAAAAATTGAACAAGTCTATTTTTTTTTACTTTCATCTCTGATTGCGTTAGGTAGAGTCGATTATACAACATTTCGGATATTTTACGGTTCATTGAACATATGGTAGAACTCCTTATAAAATAGAAAACTTTTCAAATTATGCCGTCATTCGAGAAAGCCCACGCGTCAGTTTTGAACGAAATTATTTAATTTATGTCCCCTTATATCGCCCAGAAAATGTTTGCCCCAATATTCGTCGAATTATTGCAAAAAAAAACTTTTCGGCGATAATTGGCCCCTCCGTGATAGTAGTTTTATAGAATAACTCTCTCTTATATTAAAATTGATCTCTGCATATCGAAAAAATTAAAATTTAATCAGAAAATTAAGGTTAATGTTCTGGTCGCGTCAGAAAGTAGCCATGTTTATACTTTGGCACTCCGAAATTCAAGCCAATTCTCCTAATTCGAGCCTGCGTCGAAAATAAAAAATTGTTTGACATTGATATTCTTGGCATACAAAATGAAGAAATTAAATATGGTTGAAGATTTCTGACGGAGGTCAGGACAACCGATCCTGATTAACCTTGAAGTTCAAATATTTTCCAGCAAAAATCAGGCATTATCTTACAAATATTGAATCTTTTTAAAAATGACTCTAGTTTCTTAGTGTGCTCGCTTTTTAACCTGTGTGCTCAGCATTCTTAACAACCCGGTACTCAAATGTGTCAATTTGGCACACTCTTATTTCAGAAAAATCATACATTTGTTTACATGTATTTAATTCCCTCTTCATGCAACAAATTATAATAAGGCTTCAAGTTCAAAACATAATTTTATTTTCTCTCTTTACGAGTTCGAGCTAACCAATGATCTATTAATTCTTCGAACCGGAGAGTAAGGAAAATAATTCCAATTCCAAAAAAATAGAAAATTGGTGAAAAACTTGAGCATTAGTTTATGAAAACGGCGCTCTTTAATGGTAGCACTCCGCTGCCAATCGGCACACAATCTGAGAACACGGGTTTAGAAATTGCACAGCTATTCCATAGCTCTTTCTTTTCGTCTTTTTTTACCTAATTTTTTTGCTTAAGATTTTCTTGCAAATTTATTATATTCAAGGTTTACAGTAGCAGACTCGAAATTAACCTGCATCATCTTTACAAAATTCGTTCTATTTAATAAAATATCAAACATAACTCAGGTTCCCGACTTATGTTCTATTTATTAAATTAATAATTACGGCCGACGGCCAAAAACTTACTAGTTAACGTTACATACTGTATGTCATTCATTACTGTTCAGATCCTCATAATTAAGGATAACCTCAATAAACATTGAAAATCAATTTTTCAAAATTCGAGTTTGCAAGCTTTTGTTGAATAGTAACGCTCAAAGCAGAGTCAATTTTTAACCATTCGCGAAGCGTTTTGTTGATTAAGGGGGTACTGTCGGCTGGTTTTTTTTTTTTTTTATTTTGGAGGGCATTTGGGGCTTTGAAAAGGTCCAACATTGATTTGGAGATTTTGGATAACCAAGCTGTTACTGAGCCGACCAATATCAAAAAAAATTTTTATCGAAATTTTCGTGTTTTTTTCGATTTTTTTCTAAGTATTTTTTTCAAAATGAAGTTCAAAATAAACGTTTTGCTTTAATTTTTAACCACTTAAACTTGAAAAATTCACTGTTGACTTTTAACGCTCATACTTTCTGATCAGTGTTTTCGTAGGCTTTTTTTTGATTACTACTTTCGAAAAAAAATCGAAGCACATTTTTTTTTCGAAATTTTTACGTGTGACCTTCAACAAACTTTATATTTTTGATGTTGCGGTCGAAATTTGAAAAAAACGCATTACTAGAGGAGTTTCTTATTTGTCTGTGCTAGTTGTTTTGCTCGAATTCGAGTGGATTCAAAATATAACTAGAGAGGAGATATATTTTTGGTGGAAAAAAATGCTTAAAATCGCAATAAAATCTGGTAGTTTTCTGCCGATTTCCTAGAAAAAACTGAAAGTGATTTGTTGTAAAAAAAAAAAAAAAAACGCACTTGTAGAGAACCTAAGTTTATTAAGTCACACGGGGATATTTTATAATTTGAGCTGCTTTCTAATAAACCCTGAGAGATAGATTTTGAAATTTGGGTCGAGGGACCTTGTACTGGTAACGTATCTCAGTGAGTATCTCTGAACAAAAAGTCATTGAACCATTGGTTTGCGGACGAAGAGATTAAGGGTAAATCCATACAACATGGTAATCTTAGATTTGTCCCATAGTTTCTCGGTTAGTGCGTTGATTTCATCATATCGGAAAATGTCTATTCCAACGCGACTTAGTACCTCCCTTAAAAGGGAGCCGCCCCGCGAAATCAAATTGCTCTGAAAATTTGACCCATAGTAATTAAGCAAAAAAAATGATAATTGGACATGGCCCTCGCGGTTCCAAGAAACCACAGTGGCGCGACTAGAGATTCAGAAATCACCATGTAACACTTTTCGATAAAATATTTCGGTACAGTTTATATGAATATATTTTATCTTTTCGTAGTGAATCACCGGATACAGTACGCAACATAAATTATGTTTGTTGTTATTATTGATTTTTTAAAATTACATGTAGATAACGTCTAATAACCTTGTTTTAAAGTTCAGCTCAAAATCAAAATTTCTCGAAAATTCCGCTGGAAAACTATTTTTTTTGTTTCACATAATATTATACAAGAAACCTGCCTTTATTTTTAAATTCGCTAAGTGGTTCCCGTGAAAATGTGCTTATAGAACAAAGGACAGCGCATAAGCGGGGGTCTGCGCCCACGGAACTCGTGTTTTTCACGAGCAAAAAACCTGTAAACACTTTTGATTAAAATACTTTCGGAACATTAACTTATGAAAATTATTTATTTTCGTGAGACTCACCGTTAATACAGTACGCAAATATATTTTTATTGTTATTTTCATTATTTTCTGAAATTTACAGTGATAACGTCTTAAAATTTAGTTTTAAAAAGTCACTTACAAATTCATAAATTTTCTCGAAATCGGCACGGGATTCTTTTTTTTTGTTGTTTTACATATAATCTACAATGAAAACCCTTGCCCTCTGCGTAGGGGTGCGCTACGCTAATCGCGTTTCTTATTATTTGCTAACCCTAAAATTTTCAGTTGAATCTTGAACAACCGCCTCACTTATGCGGGCTGATCAATAACCGAGGAATTAAAATTACAACTACACTCGATTGTTATTTATTTGTTTGAATAAATAAAAACATAGTGAAAGCTCATAAACCACAAATATTTACAGAAAAAATGAATTTAAATTTACAGAGGAAAATCTTGCAGAATTTTTGCACGGTGGAACTTTATTCGGTTATATCTTGACAATGGTTTTGAAAATTTTTTAAATTTGTCCATCTAGGCTTACTTTTTTATTATAATGTTGGCATTCTAAAATTTAATGGAACATTCTTGCATATATATAAAAAAAATTTTTTTTAATAACAGCGCCTTTTTTTAGTACAAATCTTCTGGAAACAGCTCGCGTATTAGTCGTCGTTAAAGTAACTTCTGTGAAGTTCGCTGCATGATATGAGGACTGGCACATTATGGCGGGAGTCGTCCGTAGCCTACCGGGAGCGTTATGGGTTACCAACTACCGGTAGCCTCCCACTCCGGCTGTGTGGATATCACTTGCAAAAAATTAAAAAGGGAGAGGTTTAATGTTTAATGATTATCAGTCGTAGCCTCCAACTCAGTTGAAACTTGATCAGAAAAATTGCAAGTGGGAGGCTTATGATTATCAACTACCGTTAGCCTCCCACATTTTATAATTTTTATTTCTAAATATATATCAATTTATTTTTTTAACCTGTAATTTTTAAGTCATATTGAAGAATTTGATGTTTAACAAAAAAAAAGATTGCCTTTCATTTAATATGTTTTTATGAAACATCCGCCCTGACAGGTAATTAAAGACTTCAGGACAAAAAGTTCATTTAAACATTAAGACTTTATAACACCGGTTACCTAATTTAAGTGACAGTACAATTAAATGACTTATAACACCGGTATTAGAGTGGTGATTGAAAAACGGCTGTGAGTAGAAAAACAGAGCGGATATTATATAGTCTGAAAAAGAACTCAAAAAAAAATTAAAAGATAAAACTCGAAAAAACTATAAGGCAGCCAGAAAGTTTTTTCTTTTAAAGTAGGATAATAATACTAGTAAAAATATCCGAATTAAATAAAGGCAAGTTCTTCATCTGCTTTTTTTTATATTAATATTATGGGAATAACAACAAAAATAATTGGCCGAATTTCGAGAAAATTTTGATTGAGTGAACTTTAAAACCAAGGTTTTAGACGTATCTACTGTATTAAAAATACAAATAATTAACAACAAAAAAAATTGATTTGCGTGCTGTAATCACGGTGCATATCTGCTACGAAAATAAATATATTTTCATAATTTAATGTTCTGAAATATTTTATCGAAAGTGTTTACAGGGGTCTATTGATTCCACGAATGCGACGCACCATGGTGGTTCTGGGACCGCGAGGCCATGGCTCCCATTGTCATTTTTTTTGCCTAATTAACTATGGCGTCAAATTTTCAGAGAAGTTTAATTTTCGCGAGGGGGATCCTCTAACGCGGCCTTATGGATGGTTCCTACATTTTCGTTGCATCTTATTATTGTCATAAATAATGCACTAAATCAATCGTTTGTGTTTTAAAAGCACAAAACAACTCTAAATAAGACACAAAAAAAAATCCGAAATTTTTCGCGTTTTTTCCCCGATTTGTTTCCAAGTATTTTTCGTCTCAAAAATAAATTGTTGAAAAATAAAACCGCTTTGTGTCAATTTGATCAGTAAACTTCAAAATATCGGAGTTGACGTAAGGTCCCAACTTTCTCTTCAATGTTGTCCTCATGCTTTCTTTGAGCCTTATACTTCGAAAAAATTCGAAGCATCATTTTTTTTTGGATAATTTTTTTACGTGACCTTGAAAAATTCATATTTTTTCTTTGGCAGAATTGACAAAAAACGCCACCCTACAAAGTTTTCTTGTTGTTAGACTAGCTTTTGCAAAAATTTGAGTAAATGTTAATTTAATTAGGAGATAGATTTCTCCGAATGAAAAAAGTCCCAAAAACTGGGTTTTTGACGGGTTACGTATTCTAGAAATCAAAATATGCACTAATCGATCCATAAAGCCATCTACAAAGTTTTGTATACTAAGTATATAATAGTACAGTTATGCTTAAAATGGGTTTATTTCAAATAAAACTGGGAGTGAGTAGATTTCCGTTTGGCTTAGGTGGCTCTTGTGCCGCTATGTGTGAAGAAGTGTTAGTGATACAAAAAAGTTTTTGGCATACTTTATTTGCAAGTTTGAAGGCTTAGTTCTACAAACTCGCCTTATCTGAATATATCCTCGAGGCCTTGTTTGGCAATATTTTATCGAGAGAAAATGTCAAATTAGGAACCACCATACCCTTAATGCTTCATTTTGTCTAGAAAAGGCAATAAACCATAACATTAATCGGCGGAAAATCTATATCCTTTTAATATGGGGGACGATAATTGGGCTCTTTTTTACACATTTCCAAGTGAAGTTTCTGAGAAACCTGGCTTTAAAAATGATTTATTTATTTTTCGAATACGTAGTACAACTCTTAATCCTTGTGAGCACAGAGCCACAATTGTGGCTCAAGCCTGCCTAAAATCATCCAAAAAAGGCGAAAAACGGGATCGTAAAATCTTTTTTTTAAACACATTATGAAGAATTTCGATTCGGTCCCAAAAAAATAATTGTATTTTTTCGAATGTTTGGTTCCAGTATTATGGGGAGTTGATTTATTAGAATTTTACGCCTATGTTTCACTTCCGGAAAAATTATAATGGACGT
Source organism: Oikopleura vanhoeffeni (assembly GCA_004367855.1). Classification (NCBI taxonomy): domain Eukaryota; kingdom Metazoa; phylum Chordata; class Appendicularia; order Copelata; family Oikopleuridae; genus Oikopleura; species Oikopleura vanhoeffeni. The sequence goes on from SCLH01000914.1 coordinate 192,999, forward strand.
AAAATACAAATGTGAGATTAGCCAGTTTTTAGGAAAGTGTTTTGTTCATGTATAGCAGGTAAAATAAAAAAAATATTGGTATCGAGGGGCAGATATTTTTTTTCGGAAGTGAAATTTCTAAATTTTCAACTTCAAGTATCCAATAAAAAAATTTAATTATTATAAAAGTGAATATTAGCAAAAATTGTCCACAGTTGTAATTCATTACCATATTTACTTGAAAATGATAAAAAAAAGTGTAATAATCTGCTTTTATAGTGAAAAATAAACATTTTTCGTCAAAAATCATGATTTTTCCATAATATTACTTTATAATTACTTTTGATTTATGAAAAAACACTCAAAGCGGACAAAATTATGACGTAGGCCAGATACTTGTGCATCGTTTCCGACAAAAATGTAACTTGTGAAGACAACTGTGACCGTGTATCACGTGATATGGTATACCTTGCTTTTCTCACTATATTCTTTAGAACAAAAAATTAAAATTCTAGAGTATAAATGTCGGATGCAAAAATATTACCTTTCAACTTCCTTATGCACAAAAAATTGAAATTCCAACTGCCTTAAGGGGGTTGGGGGTGTAGAATGTTGGAATTGCTGGGGAAAATAGCCCTCTCCTCCAGCTGGACTGGAAGGGTAGATAACGGGCAGATCAGAATAAATGAGAGAAAAATACGGGGGACTAAAACCTTCTCTGTCAACTGCAAGTAAAATTTTCTGATTCTGGTGAAGAATGGCTCACCGGTGCGGCATCGAAAAACTGGTAAAAATATGTTCTCAATTCACACAAAATTTGTTAATTCTCGGTCAATTTTGCTTTAAATTGAATAAAACAAAGATGTTTCGGAAAAGTACGACGTGTTCAAATAATTACCGGGAGGTCCGGCTTAAAAAAAATCGGTTTTTAAGCGGTAAAAATGAAATTCAGAAATTTTCTTTTAAATCTGATTATGCTCGGTCAATTTTGTTTCAAATNGAAAAATAAACATTTTTTTATCAAAAATCATGATTTTCCATCAAAATTTTTGACTTATTTTAAAATTACTTTTGATTTATGAGCTATAAATCAAAGCGGACAAAACTATGACGGAGGCCAGATACTTGTGCATCGCTTCCGACAGAAATATAACTTGTGTAGACAACTCTGATATCATCACGTGATATGGTATACGTTGCTTTGCTCACTATATTTGCTAGAACTAAAAATTAGAACTATAGAATATAAAATCTCGGATGCAAAAATATTACCTTTCAACTTCCTTATGCAGAAAAAGTTAAAATT
>SCLH01000914.1:194465-223337 GCA_004367855.1 Oikopleura vanhoeffeni
TACATTAATTTATTATAAATTAATCAAAATTATGGGTAAATCGAAAAAAATTGCCATAGAAAATTACCAAATATTTCAGAGTGTTGCCCATTGGTCTCATAGGTCTGGAAAAATCAAATCTGTGAAAAAGTGTTGCACATTGGTCTCACCGTTGCCCATTGGTCACTGTTGCCCATTGGTCTCACCCACTGTATTATTATAGAAAAACATTTTGAATGAAAATTCAACAAAAAGAAGTGTGCGTTACCTTTGATGGTCAATTTAGTCCCTCCTGCAACTGATCCCATTTGTGGCTCGACGGATTTAATTTGTGGATAAACTTCGTAGTTATTAGTGTATAAATCTTCACTATTCATGAAACTGATAAGTCTTCTGTTATTACTAGAGTGCCCTTGATAAAATGTTGTGAAAGTGAAATTATATGCACCAGGAATAGGAGCATTTCCGAGAAACTGAATTATCCCATCATTTCCAGTCACCACTTTCATCGGAAGACGAGTGTTGAGACCACAATTTGCATGAGTTCCGCAGTTTTCTCCATCGTTGAGAAAAATTTTAGCGTCAGATTTGAAACCGTCTTCAGATTGTAAAATTGGCGTCTCCATTATTCTGTTAACGTGAAAGTCAGCGTGATCCATACGCCCATGAACATCTGTGAAAATTTGTCCTTCCATTTGAACTAACCCTGGTAGACAACGATATCGCACTTGAACATCTGGACATGTCATACCTTTTTTATAGATCGTAATTTGTTGAAAAATTTTAATTTTTTTGACTTTTTGATGTGATTTATAACAGTTTCTGAAATTTGAGGTTTTACTTATGAAACCTTGGGAAATCATTTGTTACTTAGTTTTTTTTAATTTTCGAATATGTGAACCTTGAACAATTAACAACCAAGTCGACAGAAAAATTTTGTCTAGTTCTCTGTGAAGTACATGATAGACAATAATCCGCCTCCCTGAAAAGTTTTTTCGTTAATTTTCTGTATTATTATCATCAGAATGATTTTCAACATCTTTTTATTATTATTTTACATGAAGATCTTTCAAGAAATGCTTATGCCGATAATAGCAGCCTCAAAACGACGGGCCTTACCCTTGTTTAAGATGGGCATTGCGGCCACCTGGAAGTTTTTGCACGTTTCAAATATTACATTTTAAGAATAAATATTTTGTTGCACAAGAATTTCTTCAAATTACATATGTTTTACACATGTTGTATCTTTTGTACGCAATAAATGGCTGCACTTAGAAACCATTTAAAAATTTACCGAAAAATAAACAATACAAAATGTTTTAAAAATTTAACAGTTCCATTTTGACTAGTTAGGTGATGGATTGTGATCCTAACAACTTTTCTTGTTTAGTCTGCTAGTCAAATAAAAAGTGTTGTCATCAAACAGACAAAACACAACAATTTTTTCTGCTGGTATTTGCGTTTAATTTAATTTCCATCTGAACACGAGTATTTGTTGTTTCTAATTAATAAAGTAAGTCCTATAAATTAATTGACACTGAAAATAAAGGTAAGATAATAAAGCAGCTTTACTGTAAATTGGCTTTAGTTAAGAAAAATTGAATTTTATGGACGTTTCTAGAATTCTAGAATTTTGTAGGCATTGAGATGGTTCCCAACAGCAAAAACACCTCAAAATTAATTCGACATTAAAATGTCGTAAAATCATTTTTGACATTTTATCAAATAAACTCATAATAACCTATTCTATGGTGTAAATTAGATTGCCGTAGGATAACCAGGAATCGTTTAATCAATAATTTTTCCACCTGCAATTTTCACTAAATCGAACACTTAGTGCGCGGTGATTCTATGTGATATTTCTTTTTGTTTCGAACAAACAAATTATTTGTTTTTCTCACAAAGAAGAATTGTTTGGTGATTCAATAATTGACAAAAAACAGAACGTATTTACTTTTTAAACAACCAAATTTTTCAAAATTTTGACCATTTTTTTCTAAATTTTAAAGTTGCGCGCTTCTAGAAAGAAAGTGAGACTCATTTTTAAAATTTTTGCTTCCACAGCAGTTTACTTACACGATTTGTTCGAGATAAAGTAATGCAAAAAAAATTAAATGAAAACTCATGGCGCTGAAAATTTTATGGCGACACTTGTCAAAATCTAAGTTTTTTAGAAAATTATAGAGTTCGAACAATAAAAACGAAAATTTTGACCTCAGAGTAGTTGACTGCTGCAGTTTTACATAATCTCAAGAATTTCAACTTTTTTTCGTGTTTTTTGAAAGCGCTGAAAATTTTTAAAGATTTGAAATTACCGGTTTTAAATTCAGTTAACTCGTGAAATGGCAGTTAGTATAACTTTCGAAATCCCATAACTTGCAGCCGAGGTTTTGGTCATTCCAGCCATATTAGATACCAATTTGTAGTTATCACTGTTTTTCTGTAAAAGACTTTTAAAGAACATGATCAAAAAAAATTTTGATCATGCAAATGGGAAGCCCCGTTGTTTTTTGGACGAAGAATTAACTTATCAAATTCCACAGAGGTAATGTTTAAACTTTTAGAAATTTCAGCATAAATAAGTTTATTTTTGAATTTTATTTTATATTTCAACGAACAATTGAATTTCTCATGGATTCCTGTCAAGTTTCCTTCCAAAAAATCTATTGTACAAATATTGAGAAGAATCGACATCACGGAAATATAGCAGATGAACGGGATAGACAATTTACTATCTCACCTAAAATGAGACAATGATCATCAATTACTCTTCACCGTTGATATCCCTTTATCACATTTTTGTAAATAACCCGGCCCTGATTAGCAAATGGACTGTTTTTATAGTAGTAAGGCCGGAATATTTAGAAAAGTGTGATTAAGGAATATGTAGTGATCTCAAAGTGAACGAACTGTGTGGAGGACGAATAACATCCAAGCTACATGATATCAATGTGGTTGTAATTTCAAAAATATGCTGTCGGTAATTTCACACGATAAATATAGCTTTAGTTAGTTTCGACGCATGCGCGTTTCGCTTTTTCGCTGGTAAGAACTTAAAATTTATGCTCTGTTTATGACGCTAACGTTCAACCAGTTTGCTATAACTGAAAGCCTATAAGATATTTCTTGACGCAAAATCAAAGTCGTTGTGAATAGAAATTGTTTAATTCTGTTTGAAAATCTGCAATTGTTTACGATAACTGGTGATAAACATAAACAATTTTTCGATCCTTGCCTTCAATAGTTTGATCTGAATCCTCACACAAAAAACCCTGTTGAGAATCCATTTTCGACGGAATAAGTTTCCCGTCAGCATTTTCATTAGCAGAAGCTTGAAACAATTCCCAAGTTTCCTTAACCATTACCTCAATTCCAAGTGGGTTAAAACATTCTTGAAAAAACTCGCGGTTTACTCCAAAATGAGCAGATAATTCTTCGCGTTCAACACCATCAGTACTTTTTCAAAGGTGAATACCTTGAGAGATAGATTTTCATCCAAATTGGCCAGAATGGCGGATCTGGTAAGTTATTTTACCCAAAAATTTGGCTTAGCTTTTTGTCCACCAGCTTTTGTCGTTTTTATTTTTTTTTGTATTAATTCGTACAATTCATTATGAATTTCAGAAATCACTGATAATCAGCAGTAAGCTTCAAGGGAGTAGCAGCGATGTGGCAGACTGGCGTCAATTTAACTTACGAAAATAATTATTTGGTTGATTTTTTTGTGCTTATTATCGTTTGCTAAACCAGAATAAATGTGTATCAGCTCATTAAAATATTTGTTAATCTATTTAAGGAAAGATTTGAGTTGGAACTTTTATTTTTGAATTCGTAAAATTTTAAAAAAAATTAAAAACATTAATAACATTTCACGCATTTTTCACCCAAATTTTTTTTTGTTTTTTTTCTGAAATTTGTGAATAAAAACGAAAAAAATGGCCACTTTAACTTTTTTCATGCATGTTTACATATTTTCTGACTGCTGTTTAAATAATCATAACATGTTCATTTGTCATTGTTTGTCGACTTTTTAGAAAAATATCATGAAAAATTTTCGCAAATCAAGTCCAAAAATTTTTATTATTGCTTTTTCGAATACTTCTTGGAAAATCAGGCCGAATCAGTTATGTTATTTTCTGGTATCTACTTGATTTCCGTATTTCAACCGATGGAAGGGTCAATCGAATATCATTTCTGAACTACTGATGAAATTTACAACACTTGTTTGTGACACCAGTTTGTGCCATTTGGCACGCAATTTATTAAAATTTTATTATTTTCGAAAAATCTTAATTAAATTTCGGGTGTTAAAGGCTACTTTTCTTGTCAAAGTCAGGAGATTTTTTAATATTTAAACGCAATTGAAGGTCAATTTTTTTTCCTAAAAATCTGTTTTTCTTTTTTTTCAAGGAAAAAAAACTTTTATATTAAGGAAATTTTCTTATATGGATAATGATTCTCCCACTTATAAGCGCATAACACCCGAAAATGCCTGAAGTTTTAAATTTTGCTTCATAAAAAATACTCATATGGGTCAAGTGAAAATGGAGTTATAATGAAAGTGGTTTTGATATTTTTACAGATACTTAAGTAGTTAAGAAATTAAAACTGTAAAAGTTTGCAAGAATGAAACACTTTTATGAAGATAAAATATAAAAAATAAATTTTCACATTTTTTTCTTTCATAAATCACCTCGAAAAAATGTAACAAGATCTGCCACATCGCTGCTACCCCTTAACCCTTGGAAGCTCCAAACTGATTAATGGGCTTCAAATATTTTAAACTCTCAAAATGGGAAAAATAAAGCTTTAAACAAATAATGAGTCAAAAAATTAACTTAAAATTTTTTTTGACGATTCGATCAAAATTTTTTTTTATCTTACTTTTTTTCCCAATTTCGCCGAAAAAAGTTAACATCGGTGATCCTTTAATCCTGTTGAACTTTAGAAATTTTCTGAGGATATCAGTTTTTAGGAAAGTGTTTATAGAATCTTTCACTAAAAAATAATAGAAAATTATAGACTTCGACAAAAAGACTTTTTTAAAAGAAATTAATATCTCAATTCATTTTATATTTCGGTGAAAAAACTTTTTAAGGTTGACATAATGAGATTGACAATAAATACGTCGGGTTTGACAACGAAACTTACAGTGGGTGACTGATAGGCTGTGACGTTTCAGATTTATGCTAAACAAAGTTCTAAATTAGAAATTTTTAGTACTCGTATCGTGGTCCTTACATAATTCTGAGCAAAAAATTGGCTTATGGCATTTGAGAATTTTAACTCCTTGGTGTCTAAAATGGAAAACGGTCGAAAATTACTGACCGATCTTTCAAATAACTGACCCTGAGAAATTCAAAATTGGAAAGCAGGAAAAGAAAGCCAAGGTTTGCATTAGTTAGTTCAGGTTAACAATATTTTCTGAAAATTTTCTGGTTTTTCATGGTAACCATAACTAAAAACGTCTTTTTTGGCGCTCATTTACTTAACTTTTTCGATAAAATTTTCAAATCTATTTAATTATTACAAAATTTTCGGCCTTCGGCTTGAACTTGAGTCCCAATGGGACTGTCCCATGGGAGATAATTCGGATGTGTAGTTATCACAATATAACCGCTCAAAGTCGGACCGAAAAATTGGCTTTGGAGCCTCCACCGATTTATTCGATTCAGAGCTTCCAAGGGTTAATCTCTATTTTCTAAAAATTTGTCAATTTTTCAAAATGATAAAATTTTAACTTTATTGCTCTCTGGTTCTGCAAGTCGTCATTTTTAAATTTCGCAATGTGATTTTCGGATTATTTGGTGTCGATTTACATAACATGCAATTTTTTTTAAAATGGTTATTTTACAGAAATACCCAAATTTTGGTTTTGAGCCTTTTAGCTTCGCTTTTGGTCAGTTTCCGGGAATTTTTGTTTCGGGTTTTATTTGCTACGGCGACCCTACTAATTCCTAAATTTTTCAAACCTAAACTCCCACGCGGTTAATTCCCTCTTTTGAATATTTTTTACGGTATCCACCCTAGCTATTGGTGTCAGTATCAAACCATTCGGAATAAAATTCTCCAGCGAAATCGGGGGTTTTCGCAGCTTTAGCAGGTGAGGCTGCGGCTGGACGGAAATATTTTATAATTGGACCGTAAGATTGTTTGAAATTAATACTTGGCACTTTGAGAATGATTCCATCATCAATTTGTAGATACAGTTGAAACAGATCCCATTTCGGCATAGCTCGAGTTCGACAAACTAACCAATCTTGACCTTCGATAGGCTTTATAGAGGTATACTATTTCCATAGGATTTTTTTTAATACTAAGGTTTTTTCGTAAAATGATCAGTAGCCTGGAATCAGAAGTAAGATTCATTAGGTGTGACCTCCTGAGGTCAAAACAAAGGCCGGTAATGTTATGTATAATCTGTCGATGTCATGTTATATGATTTTTGATAAATTTCGAAAATTTCAATATTTTTATATAAAAATCGGATACAAATTAACAAAATGTTTCATTGTTCGATGAAATATTTTCTGTTTTCATTGAAACCGGTGGTTTATAGGATATCCTGTTTTAGGGGGGGCATAAACCCGGAATCCTGGAGTCAATATAACTAACGAAAATAGTTAGTCAGTATATTTTTTCATGCTTATTATAGCTAGCTGTACCGATTTAAATATGTTTCAGCTTCATAAAGCCATTTTTATTCATTTCAGGAAAGATTTGAGTTCGAGTTTTCATTTTTGAAATCGTAAAAATTTGAAAGAAAATCAAAGCATTATTAAAATTTTCTGCATTTTTTGTTCAAAATTTTTTTTGTTTTGATAACTGAAATCTGTTGGTAAAAACAAAAAAAAAAGCTACTTTAACGTTTTTCATGGATTCCTACAAATTTTCTGACCGCTGTTTGAAACATCATAAAATTTTAGGTTTACATTTTTATCGACTTTTTAAGAAAAATATGAAAATTTTCCCAAAATCAAGTTCAAAAATTTTTATTCGTGGTTTTTTGAATTTTTCATCAGAAATCATGCAAATCACATATTAAATGTTTAAGTATCTATTTAATCGCCGTATGTCAACTAATCGGTAGATCGTGCGATTATCATTTTGAAACTACTGATGAAATTTTCATCACTTGACTATACACTCGATAAGTGCCATTCGGAAATTGATGTACTGTGAAAGTGTTTTTTTTTATATTTTTAACTATGATTAGATAAAAATAAAAAAAATTTCCACATTTTTTTCAATTACCTCTGGTATTGCTCTGAAAAAATGCTCTCAAGTCCGGAGAGAGAAATATCTGTGTGGTGTTAACTAGGAATTTTGAGCGATGGGTGCGTCTCGAGGCCGCCTGTAGACTAATCAGGGAAAGTTATTTTTCAGTCTAGTAAATTCTCCCGGTTTTTGTGTTCACTCCCCCTGAAAAGGAATCAAAAACATTTAAAATTTGAATATTTCGACATATGAATGTTTTGAGTAACATTTTTTTGATAGACAACTTTTTCTGCTTGCAAATTTCTCATAGCCAAAATGAGAATAAATCCGACTAAAAAATGGAAATCTAGATTTTGAAAAATTTTTATTTTAATCCTTGACGGCTTATCCGTTAGCAGAGAATATTCATCATTTGAAATCCAATTTGATCGAATACTTTCCAGATTTGTTCTGTTTTTTTGCATTGAGTTACAAAAACATTTGTTATATTATACATTTGTTTTTAAAACATTCGTGTGCGAATTAAACTTATTTTCGACGAAAATAGTAAACCTCGCTTTACGTGGAGACCAAACATGCGGTCTACGTCACAAGGGTAGTTTCCTTCGCCTTCCATTGTTTCAAACCAGACTTTAAAATTTTCTCCTTGATCTTCTGAGGCGTCGACGACACCGCCAATTTCTAGTTTTGAAGATTTCAAATTTTCGCCAAAAATTGTGATGAAAGCACCTCCCATTGGCGAAACAAATTTTGGGGTAACACTGATTAGGGATGATATATTAAGAAATAATATTGGGAACAAATATCGTTTAAAATGATAAATTAATGAAAAACTCAACATTTAGGGGTGTTCGGTAATCAAAGTTCTATAAAAATTACAACAGATATTTAACATGTTTGGCTTTATTGCATTTTCCAGATTTTATACAAAAAAAGTGAGAATACATTGCGAGAACAAATTACAAGTCAATTTACACCGAATTCGTGAAAGCTGCAGAAAATGCCTAATCATTGAATGTTAGAATAAGGTGGCTTAGGGAGAATATTAAAGTTAAGATTCATAACTTAGGACTATAAAAACAATATGAACGTGCAGCCGAAGACTTCGTCGAGAGCCTGACGAGAGTCTTTTTTCGATTTGTTCGGGCAGAAATTGACCTTGAATTTTTTTAAAAATTTAGATATTTTGCGAAATATGTAGAACATAATTTTCAAAACGATCAAAAAGTGCTTTCCTGAGCACGTGTGAGGGAAATAAAATTATCTTGTATTTTTCTACTAGTATATTTCCATAAAAATTGTCTCAATGAAATATGTTCTTGACCACAAATTATCAATGAGCACTTATTTCATTATATTTCAAGCAAAAAACTTTCCAAGTTGTCTCATCATAAGTTCGATATAATAAAATTTCCTTATAAAATAATCAAAATATTTTATATCCATGGCTGTTTATTTTTGGTTTTGGCCTTTCAACATCTAGTCCTCTGTTTTGAGGTCCAAATGAAAAATCTCTATCAAGAAAGGCTCTTTCTCTTTTTGCAGATTTTGCTTGTTCAAGAGAAACTTTACGATCCAGCGACATATCAGTGACTGGCTCAAAACAGCTTTCAGTTGGAAATCGTGAACTACCAATATCCTTTGTGATAATTTCTGAAGCAGCACGTTCTTCACGTTTTTCGTTTTGCCAAACAATATGGTATTCGGTCGTTAAATCTAGTTGATTGTATTCGATCTGGCATTTTACCTAAATAAAATTTATGTACAAAGTTTCTTGAAATTTCTGACCACTATTATAAATTAAAAGATAATATTCCAACCGAAATTTATTCTGAACAAAAATTCTCTTCGTGTAATGACCAACACATTCGTTTATGTTATGTTTTCAGAAACTTAAAATATGTTTTTGGTCAGATTAGTACAACGGTTAACTAGCTCTCACGCGCATTTATTATTAATGGTTATTAATTTTTTCATTTCAAATTTGTAACTTTTTATGTTATTTATTTATTGGTAGTGATTCACTTAGTGAATTTCACTACTAGGGAACCTCAAATCATTATATACACTTACAGGGTGTAAGGTTTTTACCTTCTTTTTTCCAAACTCTTGTCAGAAGAGTTTTCTCAGATTCAACCAATCAAAACGGCGGAAATCAAGTGTAACCAGTTTGGAAAAAAGAAGGGAAAAACCTTACACCCTGTAGATTATTCGATTCAATTTATATCATTAAACAATTATCATGTGATGCAATTTAAAAGGCGCTCAATAACTCGGAATATAACACATACCATTGATCGTAAGAAAGTTTGAATTTTATTGTTGAATATTATATTCTCACTTTATTTTTAGTTTACAGATAAAGAAATAATTAATGACAAACCCGTTATTTTACAAAAACATACATGTGCGTTTTCAAACAAAGTAGTTTTTCACAAATTTAAGAAATTTTTTGCAATGTTGTATTAATGTTCTGCTTGTGGCGCTTATTATTACATTTATAAAAACTTCTACAAATTTGAGAAGTTTTCTCCTTAATTAAATTTAAAAATAATTATTCATAACAAATCTGAAAAATTTTACTGACTTATCCATGGAGACGATTTGAAAACTCAAAAATGGGAATCAATGTTTTTAAGCTATCTTGTAAAGAAATTATGAGATTTTACAGATAGTTCCCAACCCGGTTCTAGCGAAGCCGTATGACAAGCTGGAAGGCTTATTTTTTAACCAGTGAAAAAAAGGCGTTTTTTGGTAACCAATTTTTGCTTTAAGGTCGGCGACCAATATTTGACCTCAAATAACCCGTCAAAGTTCAAAGTCAATTTCAACTACATCGCATAGACTTGAAAATACTCTCAAAAAAACCAGAAGGGTCACCTTTCTGATGAGCGTATTTAAAACTATTGGTTAATTATATACCGTGAGGTCGCTAGAGAGCCAAAACTGGACTTCAGATTGACCTTGAGTGTTGACCAGTTTTTGCACTTTAGCGACCTGACGGTATATAATTGATTATTTTGTTTTCTATTAAAAATAGTATTTATTTAACGTTTCGGCGAAAGCCATCTTCAGAATGAGAGATATATTTTGGTTGGACAGATTTTGGGGTAAATGCAGTAATTACTTGGCGCGAAATCTAATTTTTCTAGCGCGAAATTAAGTTTTTGATACTTGGGCCTTAGATGGTTAGCCGTATCAAAAGCCCAAGTATTAAGTTATAGAATTGTCTGGTATCACACAAGTTCACAAAAACTTCATGCATGTGTGTGATTTTTGCACATTCAATTCCGGTTTTTTCAAAGTTAGTAATAAACCTTCAAAAGTCTTCCGAAATTGAGTGTGAACTAGATTTTTTTCTAAAATTTTAAATTTATCTTTGATAAAATCTCTACAGATATTATCAAGAGCGTTGTCTAGATCAACTTCGTATTTTTCAAAATATTTTTATTGTATACTGGACAATTTTGGTAATGTGTTAAAACGTGTGAGTGTTTATCAGTTCGATGCTCTTTAATGCGTTCCCAAATAATTCGCTCTGTTTCTCCTATAAAGGGTTTTTGGCATGGGCATTCGAACTCATGAATACAATTACTCGTTAGCATTTGAAGTTTTTTTGGCTTTAATCTAGGTGATGTTTTACTTTCCAACTTGATTGTAGAGAAAGCTGTATGAAGTTCAAAATTAGGCGTAAATTGGCTTAAAATTTTGGCTAATTTTTTGCTTATTACAGCACTTCTGAAACTAGTGAAAAGGATAATTGACCCATTGTTTGTAATACGCTCATCAGAAAGTCGATCCTTCCTGTCCTTTTGAGGGTAATTGCAAGTTTATCCGATGAACTTAAAATTGACCTTGAACTTTCACGAGTTATTTGAAGTCAAATATTGATCGCCGACCCTCAAGCAAGAAAACTGATAATCGAAGAATGCTTAATTTTTACAATCCGAAAAATCAGCTGTTTAACTTTTTAAACAGCTTCGCCAGAACCGGTTTGGTGACTACCTGTTAAATTTCGAAAAATTGACGAAAAATCGTTTTTTTTTTGAAATATTTTGAAAGAAGAAAAATTCCTTTGTCTTAAAATGACCGAAAAAGTTATTTACAAGAAAGCTTAAAAACATCGATATCCATTGTTATGTTTTAAAATTCTTTATTTTCAATCGTCGTGTAAATTTTAAATAGACATAATTATTTCGAAAAATAACCACAAGATTAAATATTATTCACAATTTGTGATTCCGAGACTTTGGACTTCAAACTTTGTTGACAGTTTAATTTCTGAGCCGAATCCGAAAGAATTATATTGAAACACGACTCGTCTCAAATGTGATCGAACATAAATTTTGTCAAAAATTTAAAATGTAACAAAATTTTTATCGAAAAAGCAAATTTAAAAAAGAATCTTCAATCAGATTTGAATTGGGTTTGTTGTTATTGCTTTCTGGTACAGTTTTATTGATTCTAAAAAAATAAATATGTTCTCATCGACTATTTTATGGAAATTCTAGATTTTATCTCAAAACTCACCATTGAAGGAAGATGACGTTGTGCTGATAGTGGCAAGAAATCTCCATTGGCCATGTAGTAATTCTTGGTTACTTTGCATCCATTTAGAGCTAACAAATTTCCGTTCTTATTTTTTAACGAATATTCAACGGGCGTTTCATCGAATTCATCACCATGATGACCCGAAAAACACAATGGTTCACCCTTACGAATAGAAGGGAACACAAATGTTGGGTCTATGGCCACTGCTAGTTTCCCTAGCAGGATGAGATTTAGAAATCTCGTCATCTCTCTTGCCTAAATATAATATTTTTTATTTATTTCAAATTGAATAAAAAGAACAATCAAATTCTTTTGAAAATATAAATGCAAGCAAATTGGATGCAGTAACTGCATTGCAGTTTCACAAAGGCATCTGATCATGAGTTCATAATCATAATAATTATTAACAAGCAAATAAGTCTTAATAAACAACCATAAATTAGTGCACTACTCATATTATAGTATAATAATTATACTAACTACACTGTAGTATAGTATTCGGGGATACCTTAATTAGCAATCATTTTCTGCCGCCTACACAGGTTACATCAAAACACGGTGTTTTTATAACATTTATGGATAATTCTTTTATTTTACATTCCGTTTCTTTGAGGGAGTCAAACAAAATTTCTAATAGCTAGTTTAAAATACAGAAACAAACCGTTAAAAATGTTTGAGAGAAAAGTATATAATTCATAAAACATTTAAAAGGCAAAAACTTATCGTCAAACGTGTGACCCAACAACATAATAAAATTCAAATGAAGAATCAGAATTATCACTTTTTGAAATCAAATAATATAACAGCAGATTGTTAAATAAGGTAAACACTTTACATAATATTATCTTTTCATCAAAACTTTTTTTCGATTGTTTTTAAACTTTATTGAAACTTCTTGGAATGCGCAAATATAAATTGCAAACAAATTTCAAAATTTAATCATCCCGGTAAATTAACTGTGATGTTCAATCGTATATCCCCTATTCACATTATGTGAAATTTTCAGGCCCTACTACTGAAAAACGCACAACGTTTGCTAATCAGGGCCGGGATATTCGATATCCTCACACAGATGTTAACTTTCTGCGGTAAGCGCGGCACCATCTGCCACATTTGGTCCCTGTACTGGTAAAAGCGTGGCGTTATGGGTCTATCCGGACAAACTATCCCCCTGTTCCAACCTCCTTGAATCAGAAACGATTTTGTATTGTAGATGGAAGCGCCTCACAAATCAGTTTGAATCTTCGAATAGAAGTCGAAAAACGTTTCAAATATGATATCTGAAATATTGAAAACACGATCGTCATGTTTGAATAAAATTAAAGTTTTTTTGTTTCTCTCTCTCTTCGATTGTTTTTTCCACTCTTCGTTTCTCGCTTATCAGGACCTCAGGTTTATGATTGTGTATTGTCAACCTTCTCACCTATTTAAAAAACAATTTTTTTTTCTTACAAAACAAAACATTTTCTTAAAAGATATTTAATTTGTGCCTATAAGAAGTACCAGTTATCTTTCTGAATTCTAAACGTGATCACTAGGATTACACTTCATATGATCAAGACAATTTCCATCAAGCTTTCAAAAAATTTGGAACGGCAAACTGAATGATATCGATAAAATTGAAAACAAAAGTAACAATTTTGAAATCAAAATAATAAACTTCGGGATTATCAGCGAAATAATGTTTCCTGAAAACAAATTTTCTCTATTAAAATCATTTTATCCAAGGAGAAAAATTATCTCTAAAAAAGTTTTTGAAGATAGAAAATAAATAATATTCAGGAAAAATTGAAATTTTCAAATAATGAAATTAGACTGAAAAACAATTTCTATCAATTATGTTCTGAAAAGTCATAATATTTAGCAACAATCTCTCAACTTGTCAATTTTAAACAACTATCTGTTGATATTAATTTGCCATTTTGTGTCGTAAGAATTAAAACAGAACTTTGAAAATAATATACATTTCGCGAATCTGTCTATTTGGAAACATTCTAAGCCAGTGGCTGGCTACTTCGTACGATTTTTTCTCAGATAAAGTGTGGAAGGTGTACAGATGAATGGAAATATTAAAACTTCATTAAAGTGTCATATTAAATATGTTTAAATCTTACAGAAGTATTTGTTATTTAATAACCACAAAATCATGTTTGATAAATGTTTAAATTTAATAAACATTGCGATAAAATCATTTATCTTCCAAATAATAAACTTTTTTCTGCCTCCGAAAACAATTTCAACCAAAAATAATTATACCTCTTTAAAATCCATTTAGTCTATTAGGGGGTGTTCATGGCGAGTCCTTATGAAAACTGCTGGAACACAATGATAAGATTTGATATATATATCAATTAGGTATTCGTTATAAAACAACATTGTCAAAACTTTCAAAATTCCGCTATCTGTTTTCACTACGTTCGTCGTTATCGAGTTTTTTCCACGCAGATTACACTATTATTTGTAGTATTATGCATTCATAGACGTATATTCACACGAAATATTTTTATAGTAGAATATGCGGTCTCTGAACTGTTTTCTCATTAGAAAAAATATTAAAACTCTTTCTTTTCTGAGCATTGTGTTTATTTGATTCGAAGAAATATTTGTCAACTCAAACTTTTTGTCATAATGTAATAAGGCTCCACCAATGGCGCAAACATGCTTACTTATTTGTAGACAATCAAAAAGTTTTAATTCACACGATACATCAAACAAAATCTAAGAAAAATTGAAAATATAATTTAATTTTCCTTATAAACATTTGAAGGTCTAAAAAATGGAAATGAATCCTAATTTCGCTCTCACTCAGACACAAAGTAGGTTAAACTTTCAAAATGAATTCATAGACGTGAGATATACTATGAGATTCCTGGATTTTTAGATAATTGGATGCAAAAAAATATTTTCTATCGTAAAGTGCACCGTTACGTAACAACGATGGACTATTTAAAAAGTTTTTTCAACAATGTTGTAAAAAGGCTTTCAACACAAAGTATAAACGCGAATTTCTAATTGTCACTGAAAATCTGACAATAATTGACGGAGAGATCATTTTAAAAAAATTGGACTGAATAGACGCATATTTTTGCGCGTCAAGAGCATTTCTAGGCCAAATTCCTTAAATGCTATCAACCAATCATGACATTTGTCCAACCACCAAGTGAAGATTAAATTCAAATTTCACTATATGTGAGAGAAGATCGATTTTGAAGAAAATCGTCATTTTTCCCAACTTCATACTCTATAGCGCCACTCCAACATTTATAATAACATTTTAACGATTGTCAATTATGACGAGGAATTGTCTGAGCTTTCCACAACCGTTAATAATGTAACTCTATCATCTAGTTTTTCAACAATTAAGTTCCAAAGTCAAAAATGCCCAAAAATTCTTACCCTGACCACCCCCTTAAGCTGTGTTTATATTCAGTAAACATTTATTTTGAAAGGTCTCCGTTCTTTAGAATTTCTGGGCACGTCCGTTAACCCTTAAAGTTACAAAACACAATACCAGAAGAATAACTTTTAGACAATCTTCACAAAAATTATAATTTTTTTAACTCTAAAGTCAAGAATCAAAAAGAAATATCTTTAATTCACCGATTGTGAGCGTCGATGGCCTTATTTTATTTCACTTCATTAATTTTCGGTAAAAATGCATCATTTTGTAAGAAATTCAGGAAGTTTATGTTCCAAATTGACGCCAGCCTAAAGTAATACTATTTGATTCAAATACATTGTCCAAGTAATACTAAAATATGTACTGAGGCGCCACTCAAATTAATTGAAATCAATAAAATCTTTATCAGCACGAAAATATCACATGAATTACGATCAAAGCATTTCCGTCCAAGCCAGCAAAAAGAAGCCAACAAAAAACAGAATTGGTATTTCTGAAATTTATAGAAAAAAGTAACTAGACACCTTGGATTTCGACAAAATTATAAAACCCCTGACAAAACCCCGTCACAAATAAAGTAAACTTTTCGAGTTACCCAAATGAGTTTCATATATTTATATATTCAACGTTTCCAACTAACAGCCTCGCTCTACCGATAAAAATATTAATAGTGGATTTTCTTAAACGTGATTTGCAAGATTAAAAATTTGGCCGAAATCCAAAAATATCATATATTTAGGACCTATTTCAAATCATATTTTTGAATTATTTCGTCACGTGATTTTCTTCGGACTTTGATGTAATAAGAAAAAAGTCTTAAAAACGCTTGAAGTTCATCAACAAATGTTTTTGACGTAATTTGAGTACTTTTTTAAATAACCGTATATGGTGTATCGTATATCAAATTACCGTCAATTTCAAAGTTCATCTAGGAGACTTGTTAGTACCCTAAAAAGAATCGGAAGAGTCGACTTTTTGATGGAAATATTAGCATCTATGAGTCAATTATGTGATGAAAGGGCGCGAGAGAGCGAAAATCCCTCTGTGAAATCTGACCATTTTTGCTCTTTAGTGACCTTTAAGTACAAAATTGACCCATAGTTGCTTATATTTTCATGATCGTCCCTTTCGATTATTTTGGTACTTTCAAGTTTATACGATAAACTTGAAATTGACCTTGACCTTGAACGAGAAATAAAATATTCCACAACAATTTGAGAGCCATTTAATAGATAATTTCGAAAAAAAACTTTTAATTACTATAGGAGTCAAATAAAAATCCGACAAGAATTTCTTGTCGGATTTTTATTTGACTCCTATAGTATTTTTCGACGGGCGATAGCAAATCAATTGAAGTTAAATATGATTATTGCACTTTTTGTGTAACTGGAGGTCATTTTCTTGATTTTTCTTCTTCTCCCTATTAAATGCCTACGTTTCAAAATAATTTTTTTTTTCCAATTGTATAGCAAATTGGCTGCATTGTATTTTGAGACAATAAAAAATATAAGTTAATGATGAAACTTTGCTCGTATGGCTTGATTTTAAGAATGGCAGCTAGATGGCAGAAATAAAGTCTGGGTACAGACTCACTTGTAAAGTCTACGAGTTAAAGAACATACCATCATAGCGACTTGTCGGCTCTAAAATTCACATATTTTTCATAGTTTTTTGACAATAAAGATATTGAAAAGTGAAAGACGTAAATTTTATTCTATAAACAATATTCTAAATTTAAATCTCAGAATTGCAGACTTCCTGGTGCAGACTATTTTCACTTGTAAATCTACGCATTTATCTGATTTGTAACCATTTTCAACATCAATTTATATGTAGATCTGTCTTTTTCACTGTTGTTGCGATGAAAAAAATCATGGATTAAACCTGATACTGATGAAAACCTGCTTTTAGTAATCCCGTGAACTTGAAATTTATTTTTTACTTCTGAACTCAGTTGTATTTTTTCTCTGAAGATTTCTCTGAAGATAATATGGGAGCGTACTTACCGACCGAAAACGTATGATTACTAATTTGAGGAAAAAGTGAGATTATGCGTTTATATAGTCGCCAAGGGGGTGCCACCATTGAGGGCTCTTGGCCAAAACCTATGGCACCCCTTTCATGACCTATTCCGTGAGTAATTGTTGAAAGTGATGACAAATAGGGTGCGCTCTCAATAATCATGATAAGAGACTGAAATTTCAGTGAAAAATTGTTGTCATTGTTGCAAACATAGGCGGCTGAATGTGTTCACAAATACATTTTTGATAAATATAAACTGAATCCGTACTATGACATGATAAGCAACCCATTATGGGCTGAATTCAAATTTCGTTCACCAGCAAAATGGGGTCAAAATTCATTTTCCAGATCCTACCTCGTTCTTAATTAAACATCGGATACTTGTGGAGGGGCGTTAATGTACTTGAAAATTATCCGCCTAGTTTTCACAAAATTTTATTTATAATTTATTAGGTGTATTGCTCCGGGAACAGAGTTTTTCGAATAATTCGACAGAAAAAAATATTTTTTCTCTTTATCCACGTCAAACAAATCTATGAATCTGAAATGTTTGGTCAAAAAAAAATACTTTTTAAAAATGAAAATTAGGCAGAATATTAATTAAGCCGATAATTTTTATGCGGATTACCGTTCCCTCATGAATATTTGAATGATACAAACAACGCGGAATACTAGTACCTAATCAAACCCCTGGATTGTTTAATACGGAGATTTCATTGATCGGATTTGGAAGGAGTCAACCAATCAAATGCTAAGACTCCGGGTTTTTCAAATATTCAGGATATGTCCTCTGAGGGTCTGTTAGCCATCAAGTCAACGTCTCCCACCATTTTATACCAAAAGTACCTGAAACAAACATCATTCTAATAAAAAAACGCGCGTGTGAATTATGAAAAAATTACACACCAAAGAGGTGTTTGAAAGTGTTTGTAAGAACATGAATATGTGGTTTTTATAGGTGTAGATCATTTTTAATATAACTTGGAAAAAAATATGATAGTCTTTTTTTAAAAAATAGGAGTTTTGATGAAAATATTAAGAAACTTTTCTGTATAGACATTCAACAAATATTTAACTGTTGGACGGTGCATCTCAATATTATGATAACAAGAATTATGCTCAGTCAAAACAGGTAAAGCAAAATATGACAAAATGAAATATTGTTCGAAGGCGAGTTGGAATTTATTACCACAAACCAGATTTGAGTATTGGTAGTTATCTGAACCAACTCTTTAAAAGTATTTTTTTCAGGATATCATGCTCAAATGAGTTGACACTAAAAATGTAGAATGTACTAGAATGGAAGATAACCGCTACTGATCGGCCGACAGGACGTCTCTACAATGTAGCGTCATCACTCATCCATCGCTTGAAATCCCTATTTCACACCACACTGATATCTCTCTCCGGATTTTAAGATGACTCATCTTGAACAGGATATTAAATAAAGTTTGGCAAATAATACATCAATTAATGTTCACTTCAGTCTCATTGGCGGGTTCTTGACCAGGGATCGGCAAACTGTGAAATTTTTTTAATCATCTCGCAAATATCTAGCTCAAGGTAGCTCAGTGACCCAAATATGGCTCATTTCTTGCCGATCACTGTTGCGGACGACTTATTTACAATTATTTATAAAAATCAAGTCACAGGTTTAAAAAATAAATAAATATGCTCAGTCATGATAAACAATTTATTGTAAAGCAAACCCATATGTCATATGGACAAAATGATTTCACTTCTCTGAAAAGTTAATAAAAATCATAACATAATTTAAAAAAGAAATAGTTATCTGCAATTTAAAAATCTTCTAACAATCCTAAAAATACAACAAAATATTTACAATTTGTAACGAGCAGAGTCGAAATTGACCGAAAATCACCATGTGTCATGACATGTCATGATTTAACTAGTTTACTAGTTAGAAATCAGTTTGGACGAAAATTGCTGAATTTTCAAAAAAAATGTTTCTTTGAAAATTTTCACGAATTTGAAAACTTAATTCAGAATGAAAATTATAACACATTAAAAAATATTTTTTATGTAAACTAAGAAACATGCTTGAAATTTTTAAAAGCTTTCAACACAAACTTCACTGACCGCGTACAAGACCTATGCATACCTGGTGTACCTAATTACGAGTGAGGAGAATTAATTTAATGATATCGAAAAAACTCTTGTTCAGTTGGAATTTATTTTGAGTTATTTGAAATTATAATGAATAATTTAATTTACTGATACAATTTACAAAACAAACAGATACAAAACAAACGTTAATTAATTGTGACGCAGGTTCGTCTGTTCAAAGTTAGGTATTCCGATTTCAATCTTTCGCTTTTTGCTTAATTCAATACGTTATTATGAAATGACTTAAAGTAGCATGGAGTTGAGAAGGAATAATATTTAGTAATATTTTTGAATTATGAGTAGGCAGCCTCACAATTTGTGATAATTTGAGATTTCAAAAAAACTTTTATAAGATATTTTTGAATTATTATAGCATCTAATTTGGCAAAGAAATTAAAAAGCAAATTCTATGTCCTCACCAAAATCTTGCTTTTTCAAAGATTGGCGTTCTTCTCTAAAAAAATTATCCTGCCCTGGATATTCTCCGAGCGTTCTTGATCAATTTGTCTTTTATAATTGAACAACGTTAATAAATAGTTTTTATTTTGAACAAATACCTTATCTATTTATCCAATCTGTTGACCATCAATTCATTTCTCTGGAATATATTCATACCATATTGGTCATATGATATCTTATGATAATTAACAACAACCTTTTTCGTATCAAATAATTAATAATGAAATTTTACAAAGCTGAATAAAGTTAACGAATCAGGTTCACTTAAAAAAAGAACTTTCATATAAAAATATAATCATAACCACAGAAGAACCTCCGCTTCTGGGCTGTTTTGACCACATTAACCAAATAACCACTTATAATTCACTTTCTTCGAATTCGTTCGGTACTGATATCAGTTCACTGAAATTTACCAATATATCCTAAATAGGATCCAGATTCAATTTTTAGTTTACATTTTTCAAAAATACGTACGAAAAAGCTTTTGATGCTGAAAATTATTAATTTTTTCAACTCTTATAGAAAATTTTGCGTGTAACAGCAGACACAACATGTGTTCACAATATAATTTTCAAGCATGTTATTTTGGTGTTACAATTCTGTAAAATTATGCTTATAGACGTTTAATGCGAATCTATCAAAACGCTTTATCAACGTTATCAAGGATATATGAGGTTCTTATTAAATACGTTTGAATACGTTTTGTGCAGTGATCTCAACCTATTTGAAAGCTTAATTTTGAACCAGTTAAATATTATGAATCATACCGTTTACCACTCACATCAGTAAACAGTGCAAATTTATGCTTAGACGTGAGCAAAACGTTTGTAGATCTCCTGAAAGAAATATCCTACAGAATCAAAGTCCCAATATCAAGCAACCTTGGCTATAATCATACTCAATACAAAATTTCAGACAAAATAAGTAAGATTCAAACACGCGCTATAAAGATACCAAGCATTTGTTAGATTAACTTAGGTCGGGACCAGGATATTCAGAAGAATTAAAAATAAATGTTATCGTTTTCATGTTTTTTTTAACTTTCCGATGAATTGTTAGAAAAATATTACAGAAAATTACATCATTCAACTCAATTTTAAGATTAACAAACTTCATAATTTATTTTTCATTCTTCAAATGATAAATTGTTCGAGTTTATTAGACACAACTCGTAATCTAACATGATGTCAGCAATGTAGGATTTTAATCAGCAGTTAACTCTGTACACACTCTAAACTTAATTGTATATTATTTATTTCAGTTATGGTAACGTTATCGATTTATTCATTTTAAACCATTATTCCATAATACAGAATTTGCCGTATATAATTTGCCGCATGTAATTGTATATATTCAAAAGTTAATAAGTTCAAAGTTTTGAATAGTTATACAGTATAATTTCTACACTTTCAATAAGTTGCATTGAGAAAATTGTTGATTTCACCAAAGAGCATCTTCAAAATGTTTTTGAGAAACATTTTATTTTTGTTTGTTAATTATGCAACTGAAGCAAATTCTGGTAAATATTGATAAAATTAGAGCAAAAAAAAGACGAGGAGAAAGTTGAGGCGAATTTTCACGGCCGTTTTCGACACTTAATTGGAAATTTAAATATTTATAAGAAAATCGGCCATAAGTAATTGATATTGAAAACAAAATCTCAAATAGTGACTGTGATCAAGTTAAGTTTTTGTATGAGCTAGCTTTTGAAAAATTTCACCGATTGTAAATATTTTTCCTGAAAGGTTCTTTCGATGAAAAATTACCAAAACGGTGATTTTTTTAATATTTTTGAAATATCATACTGAAATTTGAAAAAAACTGACCGAGAAACCTGACTTCTGCAATTTTTCAAAAATTCAGATTATTTATTTTTTGAACGAGTCCCAGAAAGTTTAAATCGGCATTTTTGAATTATTCGTGGCAAACTCTTATTGAATTAAATCAACTTATTGTATTAGTCTTATTCAGAGATGAAGAAATCTAAAAAAAATTAACGCAAAAACTAACTTTTGGTTCGAAAAGCAATTTCGCAAATCCGGCCTCAGTTCTTGCGAAATTAATGCCGGATTTGTTAAGTTATAAAAGTGTCTTCTATTTTGCACAGACAGCATGGACTAATAAAATTTAAAATTGTATGTTCTTTCTGAACGTTAATAGCGGGCCTTTCTAGGCAGATCAGCATTCTTTCACAAACTTTTCTGGTGTGTTTATTCGGAAGATTTTTTCAGCTATAGTGAAGTGACCTTCAAAAAACTCTAATTTTTCCTTATATGAAGCATTGATGGATTTTGAATACGATAAGACCTTTTTGAAATTGATAGTCTCAGATTTCTTTCATTTTGTGCTCAGTGTGTTCATCGTAGGCGAAAACCAATTTTGAGAAGAAAAATTTTGTTTAGAAGTTCACCACAAGGTTGCTGGAGGCTTTGAAAGTTCAAAAAATCGAAAAATTGTGCTAAAGAAAAAAATCTCCGCGTTATTATAATTAGACAAGTTGTTAGTGTTTTCAGAATCCGTGTAGGTTTCCCTAGGGAAATTTTTCTCAAATTTTTGAAATTCGACCTCAGGGTCTCACAGGAGGTTGATATCCTTTTTCAAATCATTTTTTGATGATTTATCGATTTTGCTCTCTTGCGTCACTTGTAGACAGTTTTTTTTAATTTTTAGGGTCTTTTTCGTGATCTCTGGTAACTATATGCCAAATGCTGAAATTTTTGGTCAAATTGAGACATTTTCGACGTCCAAAATTTGATACCTTCGAAATTTGAACTTACACCTCCTGTGAGACCCTTGGGTCGAATTTCGAAAATTTGAGAAAAACCCCCATAGGGAAACTTACACGGATTCTGAAAACACTAACAACTTTTCAAATAATAATAACGCGGAGATTTTTTTCTTTAGCACAATTTTTCGATTTTTTGAACTTTCAAAGCCTCCAGCCACCTTGTGGTGAACTTTTAATGAAATTTTCTCTTCTCAAAATTGGTTTTCGCCTACGATGAACACACTGAGCACAAAATGAAAGAAATCTGAGACAATCGATTTTAAAAAAGTCTTATCGTATTCAAAATCCACCATTGTCCTGGATAATTACACGAGATAATTTCACATGCATTTTTAAGGCTTAAAAGACTTTTTCAAGGGCCTATCTCTTTTGTTTTCCAAATAAAAATCTAATGATATTTGGAAAAAAAGTTCGTAATCTCTGGAAAACACTTTTACTTTTTATTTTTTCATAGCATGTTCAATTGACCGGTAAATTAAGTTAGCCAAGAGGTTTTTAAAGTTGTCTTTTTCGATTTTTGACCTAAAAGTGGTTCAAACAAGAATAAAAATGTCATTTTTTGAAATAAAAGTCGAATTTTTAATTGTATTTACAAATTCATTCCTTAACAACCTGAACATTTTCGAGGCAATTAAGAAAAAAACTCGTATGTTCCGAATTTTAAAATTTTCTTATTTTAGACACTGAGAAAAACATTTGAATATGTTATTATAAACTTTTACAAATAAAATTTTACAAATTAACATATCTATAACTAAACAGGCCGCATTAAGAACATAAATCGTGAAAAAATTCTGACAGTTCTACGAGTAAAAAACATTTGAACTCCCTGTACAACTCCAAAGCAGTTTATTTCACTCAAAAGCAAGAATATTTTATCGGAGTTGTAACGTTCCCTTTCGCCTCCTTGGCCGAGATTGGATCAAATCATACAAGTTTAAGCAATTTAAATTCCTACGCCACACAGAGTTTAGTCACCGTTATACACACCAGAGCTCGTACGTTATCAAAGTCTCCGGGCAACTGTTAGCACTGTTACAAACCCAAGGGGTCGTTATATTATTTAACGTGCGTACTGCAAAGTATAACTAGGTGGATTAATTTTATATGTTTATTTCTCTACATTCTAAAACAGGAGAAAATTGGAATGGCAAATAGTAGCGAAAGTCCTCAAGCCCCACATAAAAATCGAATCAAAAATCATGATAAATTTGTTGAAGATATAGATATAGTACGAGTTAAGTTAATACCCTCACTAACTTGTATTTAATAAATCAAATTTATTATTTTTCAAATGAAATAATTTTCGATAATGCGAGTTAATTAAAAAGTAAGTAAATTGTAATTAAAATTATTAAAAAGCAAAATATACTTTTAAATTTATATTTTATTTCATAGAAAGTTGTTGGTGCATGGGCACTCAATTAGTTTTCGGTAATGTATCAACAACTAAAAACGGGAAAGAATGTCAAAATTGGTCAGAAGATTATCCACATGTGCAGATTATCCACAATGGTGCAAATCATAATTATTGCGCAAATCCTGACGGCCTTGACTTAGGTCCTTGGTGCTACACTTCCGATCCAGACACATTATATGAGGTAATTTCAAAACATTCGATAAAACAAATAATCTTATTTTACTTTCAGGACTGCGAAATTCCAGAATGTCCTGATTGCTCACAAAAAGTTCAAGGTAGTTGAAATTCCAAGTTGAAAAGTTATATTTTTGCATGAATGATTTCGAATTATAAAACTTTAATTTTTAGTTTTAGAAAATATAGTTGTAAAATCAAAGTTTAGCATATCACGTGATACTGGCGCACCGTAGTCTTCATAATTTTTTTTATGGGAATCGACGAAAAAGTATTTTAATTACGTCACAGTTCAATCAGATTAGATCAAATTTTTATAACTACAAATCTGATATAATTTCTTTGAAGCTATAACAGCAAAATTTTCACCCAAGCTTAACAGCAAATTCCGCATTCGGCGACAAATAGGCCTAAATTCTTTTAAAAAGTTTCGCTTCGAACTATGCTGTTATAGCTGGTTACATCCCCTAATGAGTTCATTTCTTTATGACGTTATACATATTATAAAAATCAAATGATGCAGTAACAGGGTGCATGATCTAAATATCCTTTGCGGTAACTCTATGTTGGATGTTTGCAATTAGCCCGATAAGTGACAGACTTTTCAAGGTTTCGATATTCCTCAATTATTAAATCTTCGAATTTTCTAATAAGTCCTTTTGACATAGATAAGTCGTGACTTATACTGAAGAAATTGTCTGTTTTTCAATTTTTCATCTTAATAATTAATGTTTTACTTAGGTTAATTATAATTTATTAACTACAATATTTTAAATTTTAACGTGTTGCACACTGCAGGTTCCATCTAGATTTCCACACTGTGGTAAGCAATATGACAGCATCGAATAATACCTTTACTTGTGGTAAAAGTAGCCACTTAGAACGTGTGTTTCATGTGCCGCATTCTACAAAGAAGTGATAAAGGGATAAAATGGAATACTGGTGGCACCTTATTAACCACAGTGATAAGTATAATCTAGTGGAGAAATTTTTATTTTTATTTTTTTTTTTTTAGGCGATGGACCTGTCAAAGATGATAGAATACGGTACGATTCAGGAAGTTTGGCACTGAACTCCAACAGGTTACAATTTAACTTTGATGACCACTAGCCTGACAGTTAAAATAAAGTTTTAATTATTAGCGGGGAAAACGCAGGACGACATTTCTCAAAAATTATGTAAACCTTTGTAATCTGAGAAAAGTTAGATATCGAAATAAATAATTCGGGGCGCTCTAATAAGCCTTTTTAGAATAACGTTAGCAGCGGATTTGATGGCGGAAAGGCTTATCACATTAGATAATGGGTTTCAAGAAATAATACTCGATATTGTCCCCATGTGGAATGACTCTACTGGAGCTTAATAAAAAGACTTGTAGAGAGCTTGAGGGAGATTGCTCTGTTCAAATCTGTACTTCTTCATTTAAATCCTAGTTTCACTCAAATCTTACCAAAATCCACCTTACGAAGTATAAAACGTAAAAAATAACTTGATCTCAATTACTATTAGAAAAACTGACGCATGAATCGAGAAACAGTATCGGGAGGGTCTATATAATTTGCAAATTATTCTCGGCGTCATGACTATTATGAGAAGGAGAGATAAGAGAGTGAGATATAGTAATGATAAATTAGATGATGAGTTAAATACTTATCTCAATACAGTCATCTATAAATAATTTCTAAAATGGCTGAAAATTCCCGGCGATCAGGTCAGGTCAACATGCACGGATATCGGCATAACTGCCAAAATACGGTCAGTAAACCACAGAATAATGTCTTCAATTAAATGTAAGAATGCGACAAAATTTACGAAATTTTCAGCTTATAATTTCTACCACGCCAATCATCATTGAAAGAGCCAATATGCAAATATTGCATAGATGTTTGAGTACATTTACTCTGAGTTGGTCAATGAACTCATATGAAGTGTTGTCTTTTCCAAAATTACTTTTTGAATTTATTTGATTGCGTTTGTGGAGTGAAACATGTTTGGTATTCCCTCGTTCAAACCTATTGTAAACCTCTCATTGCTGAGTCCAACACAGAGAAAAATAAACACCTGTCCTATTTTGACGTTGGGCTAATTTTCAAATAAGTTAGATAAATAGTGATCCGGAATCTTGGTCCTGATGTGGAAAAATGGATTGATCTTTAACAACTTAAATCTTAATTTGCAGAGATTCTGGGTTAGTGAGCAGAAAGAAATCCTAAGACCTCTAGCCACTAATGATCGGGTCAGGCTTTCAGCGATCCAATCTCTAGATAAGAAAAGGTTTAAAATGATATTGAAATAAATTTTAGAAAATAAAAGCCAAAATCGGCGAATTTGAGTATTTTTTCTCGATAAATTTGGTTTGAAGTGGAAATGTTCCCTAGTATTTTCCCAGAAAGATGAAAACTCAAATCGACTTGAGGACCGATAAAAAGGAGAATTGTATATTTAATATACTTATTTGGAAAAAAGGCCACAAAATCAGCCAAATGGTGTTATTTTTAGAGTGAAGCAGAGAAGCGAATATGAGATTGAACCTATACGCTAAAAGTAACTCCTATATTTAGTAAAAATAGATACATTTCAAAGTTATGCAACGCAAAAGCGAAAATTGTTGGAATTATAGCCGATGAAAATGCCAGGTCACAATTGAAGTTTTAACCAAGACTGCCTTCACATTTTATTCTAAGCTAAAGTCGGATATCCTTTTTTTTCTCAAAAGTGGGGGGATAGAATGAGGTGTTTCCTATTTTGTTTTTTACGATTGCTAGAGCAGCAGTCAGGGTGAATATCAATAGGTACAACACAGACAGACGCCCTTACGCGCAAGTAAACGCAATAGACGCAATTTTATACGTTTTTTACTCCTTTTTAATAGATACTTCTATATACAGTTACAGTTTATTTCCTTATATGACGACATACCAAAATAATGCCATTTGGGAAAGATTTAAAGCCAAAAAACGTAAAATATACAGCTTAAACACCGAAAACCTCCAAAATCTATTCCATTAACTCAAAAACGTTATTAATAATTAGCAAATTAGAAGGTGCGTGGAATTTCCCGGGATACTTTGATGATTGGCATATTTATAGAAAATTTAATATTCTTATGAGAAAATGTTTGGCATGATTTAACTAGAAACTTTTCATGGAGTAGTTTAACTCTGCCAGGAATTTTTTCCCTCAAATAAAGTGGTTTTAAGAAATAAAAGATTAAAAGGTAAATTTGAGAATTCATTATTTTCCGCGAGAAAATCTTCAGTAATCTTTTTGGATTGCGACTTTTTTGTAGAAAATTGGTCATGGGGAGGTGTTTTTCCAGACTCGGAGGATTTTTCTGTGAATTTTGAAGCTTTTGTCTCAATATAAAGCAGGATATTTTAGAATAATTTGAAGCTTCATTAGCGTTCCGCAGGCCAATGGCAAATTTCAGGGCAACCAAAAATTTCAGATGATTCATAATACGTAAAAATTGCGCGGCTGATTGCTAGAAATAGGATTTTGATCAGCAGAAGATATGCGATACTATCGGAGCGAGGTAACGGTCGTCGAGAAAATCTGCTGGTATTAGAGACGACGTAGATCATAATTCTAGGGACAGTATGTGAGAAGAATGAGGATAATCTTGATCGTACCAGATTATCGGCGCTAACGATTTACACATCTCGAACTCAAATGTTACATATCACCACCAGGTGCTCTTATTAAGCCCAAATCAATGTTGGCCAACAACATAAGCATCTGAAAATTTAAACAAGACGGAGAATGGTGAGGTCACTAATGTTGGCCACATTTTTTTTATCAGCGTCTGTACTCATTAAATCAACTCTCGAACGCGTTTATTACAATTTTTCGTCTTCAAAGTGATACTTCTCGCCGAAGGGTTAATAGTGACAGGTGTATTAGGCGTTAAGTTGATTTGTGAATTTTATGCCTAGACTTAGAACTTGACTCAGTAAACGCGAAGATGAAGATTTAAAAAAGGTCGTGGGAACGGTACACAAGCACCACCAAAAATAACAGGAGCTTAGAGTGAATTTGCACGCTTTGTAGGCGGTCATATTGAACCAATAAAATGTCATTCATTGTAGAATCGGTTTATTCGGTTTTAAGCTAAGAAATATTCGAATTTTGAAAATTCCAGATTGTATCTAGATTGTTTTGAAAAAAATATTTGCCACATGAGATTCCTTGGGTCAACTTTAGTCGTACCCGATATTAATATCATAAATTAATTCAATAAAAGCCTCAATAATTACGACAACCTACCCCTTAAGCTCAATTTGATTGGTCGAAATTTTAAACCAAACATCGAGATTTCATATCATCCATGACATTAGTTAAAACAATATGTGTTCATTATAGTTTTGCCCTTTTACTCCTGAAAATTAGAAAAGTGCAAAAAATCGTTGATTTTGGTAATTCTTCCTCTAGGCAAATCTTGCGCTGCTGACAATTTTTAATAAGTGAAAATAGTCCAAACATCTTCACAGATTAAGTTTTATAAGTAAAGAAAAAGCGTCGAAAAATATAAATTCATTTTAATTTGCCTCTAGCGCAAGAATTTATCAATAATTTTATTTTACATTAATTAAAAGCTTGAGCACATTGTCCCATTGGTTTGAAACACAGAATTATTAAGCAAAATAATATAGCACGCGCTAGAGAGCAAAATAGGTTTCAGAGCAAGCTAAATTTGGGAAACTGAATCGTTAAAAATTACATTTGTGGTGTCGA
>SCLH01000914.1:231046-243158 GCA_004367855.1 Oikopleura vanhoeffeni
GTCACGTGATCACTTTGAGGCTATGATGTCATGGGAAAAAAGTCTGAGAATTTTTTTTTGGTCCCGCTCAAAGGTTTTTTTTGATGGTTTAATTTTTTTTGTTGCAAAAAAAAGGTACTGTAATACAGTAAAAATTTTCGAAAAAAAACGCAAAAACATCAATTATTCAAATAATCGATCGATCACTTTGTAAATTTTCATTCATACATGATTAAGGGTCCTAAATTGCGATTAAATGCGCCATCGAAGGCGCAAAAGACACTACGGGAGTTAATGATGGACAACCTAACTATGTGCGTGTTCTGAAACACTCTCGTGCAGGGGGGGGGTAACTTTCGTTTTTGTTAATTAATCACACATTGGTGGTCAGCGCAAAATTTCACATGAGATGTAAAGTCTTAAATTTTTGCAGCATTAAAATTTAACGACGTCGGACACCCAAATGTAATTTTTAACGATTCAATTTCCAAAATCTACTTGCTCTGAAACCTATTTTGCTCTCTAGCGGCTCCTATATTAATTTTAGATAATAAATTCTGTATTTCAACAATGTGAAATTGTTCAAGCTTTTAAATTAATGTTAAATAAAAATAATTTGATAAAATTTCTGGCGCTGGAGAGCAAATAAAATGAAAACATTTAAAAGTTTCAAAATTTTAAAATTTTCGAACATTATTTATTTATTTTTCAGACGTCTTTTTCTTTACTTATGAAACTGAATCTGTGTAGATTTGTTTAGACTATATTTTCACTGTATTAAAAATTGTCAGCAGCCNTTTTTGCGCGTTAGCCCGAAATATAGGAAAATCTAAAATTTTTTGCTTCTTTGAAATCAAAATTCGTACACTTTATATATATAATTTCTCTATATGACCTTTGATTTATGCAGTTTTTGCATATCTATTATAAAAATCTATAAATAATTTGAAGGAGTGATAATTTAATAAGACACAACGGAACAATATAAAAAAAGCCGATTTTTGTGTTTTTAACAATTTTCAAATGCGAAAAAAGACAAAACTTGATCAAAAGAATCAATTAATATGTGAATATGTGAAATCACGAGGGAAAACTGAGTGTAATAAAACATTTTTAATCTCTATTTTGATTGGTTAAGCTTTCAACCAATCAAAATCGAGCTTGAACTTTCGTTTTTTATTAATTAATCACACATTGGTGTTCAGCGCAAAATTTAAAGCGAGATGTATAGTCTTTAATATTTTCAGCATAAAAATTTGATGACGTTGGACACCCAAATGTAATTTTTAACGATTCAGTTTCCCAAATTTACTTGCTCTGAAACCTATTTTCCTCTCTAGCGGCTCCTATATTAATTTTCGATTATAAATTCTGTATTTCAACAATGTGAAATTCTTCAAGCTTTTAATTTAATGTTAAATACAAATTATTTGATAAATACTCTGGAGCTAGAGAGCAAATAAAATGAAAACATTTAAAATTTTCAAACGTCTTTTTCTTTACTTATAAAACTTAATCTGTGAAGATTTGTTTGGACTATATTTTCACTGTATTAAAAATTGTCAGCAGCCGCAGGATTTTGCGCTAGAGGAAGAAATTACCAAAAATCAACGATTTTTGCACTTTTCATAATTTTCAAAGGATAAAAGGGCAAAACTTAATAATGAACACATATTGTTTTAACTAANTTTTTATTGGTCAATATGACCCGCCTAAAACAATGCACGACATTAAAATAACAAAAATGTCTTAATCGAATTCTACTAGTAGAAATTTCAATTATTTTTGAGCAAAAATGTTAAACCTAATTACCGAATTTAACGCTGATTGGTTCGAAATTTCGATAAACTGTCAGCAAATTTACGCTAAGCTTCCATTTGGTGGTACTTTTGTGCCGTTCCCACGACCTTTTTTTTGCTCAATTGCCAACTTTTGTTGTATTATTTGTATCATTTTTCGCAAATTGCTGATGTTTCAATTTTTAAACTAACATTTTAACTAATAAAACCATGGTTTATCGAGGTTTTTTGGGTTTTATTAATTATTTTGAATACTGTCGGTATTTTTTTGCAGTCAAAAACAACAAATATTGAAAGAGGTTTAAATAATTAATAGTGTACAGAAAATATGGACTTTGTTGCATAACTGCAGTGATTTTGCAGTTTTTAAATTAACATTGTACTGAGCGACCTTCAAAATCAGTGGAATTATGCAACAAATCTATGTTAATATTTTCGTTTTCTTTATATTACAAAGTGACTGTAGCACTTATTTATCAAAAAATAAAGATTAAAAAAATGGGAATTGCTGAGTTTATTTGAGCCAGCAAGAAATCCGACGAAATTTTTCTCCACCGTCATATTTTCTTACGGGTACATAATTTACTATGGCTTTCAAAACATTTTCCATAAAGTTGTTTCACGCTTAACTTGACTGAGCATTAGGGTTGACAAATTTCTTGGGTGATAGAAAAAAGTATGCTACATTTAATTTTCCATTTTTAGACAGTTTTGTAGGCTTGTAAACAAAAAGAATAAAAGTAAAAAGGAACGTTTTCCTTTTCCCTCCTGGAGGGTGAAGAAACGAAAATTGGGAAATGTCAGGGAAGGGAAGGAACTCTCTTACGCAAAAACCTACTCCTCCTGGTTGTAGATATATTTGAAACTAATATGATCAAAAAGGGATTAGTTTGTGGAGGGCTGATATCGAAACCTTATTTTGTTTTTTTTTTTTATTTCCGATAACTATTCTTTAAATTTTTGATAATTCATTAATGTCGATAAAATGCGTGAGGGGTCGGTGGCACCGACTCGGTGCATTTTGACACAGTTTGCATTATTTTTTGTCTTGATGGAAATCTTTTGCCACTTCAAAATTTTTCGAATGAAAACTTCTTCAGATTGATTATTTTATAACTTAATGAATCGTCTTTTAAAAAAAACACTAAAAAAACGCGCGCTGCTATCACAGGTGTCTTAATGAAAGACAAATTTAATTTATTTTTTTTTATAATTGGGAGCCCTAAATACGGTCCTGTCAACCGTTGAAAATTTGTTTAGTTTAAATTCATACGATTTTGAATTCAAAATCGTTAATTTAAATTTTAGATAAAAGTCGAAAAATGAAATTTTCAGAACATCGCAAAGATAATTTTTTTCGTGAGTTAACTGAAATAAATTCAAAACGATCGACAGGTTGGCTTAATTGACCAAGTTTCGTAGGCTGTTACAGTTATTCTCGACCTTCTTTGGATTTTTTATTTGAGTTGACAAGGGGTTATTTCAGGGATGGGATCATTTTGTTTCATATCCCTTTATCACCTTTTTGGTTAGAATGCGAGCCATTGAGAATTTTCTATGTCGCAGCTAAAGTCGCAGTTTTTTTTTCTCTAAAGATTGGGGGCGATATATAATGAGTGAGGGGCGGGAGGCTTCTCTATTTTGACGAAGAGGTAATCACACGTGATAGGACGAATTGAAGACAAATGTAGCAATTACACGACAACGCCCTCTAGCGCAAGAAAGCAATTGACACAAATTTCGTTCTCTCTTTTTATACTTATTAATATTACAGTTTACAGTTTTTTTTATGATAAGACATACATATTATCCATTTTGGGAATAATTTAAACCAAAAAACGGTAAAAATATAACCTATTATAACCGAAAAACCTCCAAAATTATTTTTTATTAACCAAAAATGTTATTAATAATAAGCTTAAGTTAAGGTGTTGGAATTTTCCCGAACTTTTTGTTGATTGGCATTTTAAAGAAAATTTTCACTGAGTTTTTGAACTCCCAGATTTTTTCCTCAAATAAAGTGGTTTTAAGAAATAAAAAATTTAAAAAATAGAATTCATATTTTTCCCCAGAAATCTCAGAAAACTTTTTGATTGCCCTTTTTTTGTTAAAATTTGTCATGGAGTTTTTCTAGCTCGCAGGATTTTTTCTGAATTTTGAGTTCTCAAATAAACGCAGTTTTAGAAAATTTATAGCTCTGTCAGCGTGTCCCGAGGCCGTGCAAATTTTAGGGCACCAAAAATGTCAGATGATTCATAATACGTAAAAATTTTGCGCTGATTACGACAATAGGGATTTTTGATCAAAATTTTGAACCTTAAGGGGGTACTCAACGGTTTTTAATTCAGGTTAGGGGACATAATAACTGCACCAAATAGCCTCGAGAAGGCCACAAAATGCATTTCTGCTTTATCATAAAAAAAAAAATTTGAGATTTTTCTGAAAATTTTCGAGTTTTTTCACATTTTTCTAAGTATTTTTTTTGAGAAAGAATACATAAACCTCAATTTTAATGAGAAAATTTTAAAAAATAAGTAAAAGTGAGTGGCACCTTTTTACTTCAGTTTTGCAGTAGCTTCAATTTGAGGGTACTTTCGGTACAATCGGATGAAAATAAATTTCTAGAAACTCCAAAAATTGACTTCCGGGCTGAACAAAAAAGCAATTTTGTATTACTAGGAGCAATGTTTAAAAAAACAGTTTTTCACTGGAAATTGAGAAGACATGTTTGCACGTATTATATAAAATCTTTAAAAAAAATTATCCGAATCGTTTTCGAAAAATTTTAGGTATTCAGTTTTGAATTTACATTTTCTTGATTCTAGAATCATAAGGGATCCAAAATTTTGGCTGACGTGAAGCAAATTTTTTGTTCAGTAGACATGCGCTTTTAATTTGATGGTATTACAGCTCAATACGAATGAATTTTTTTTTCTAGAAATCATTGAAATTGGACTTCTCCGTCTGAAATTAATCTGCATTTTCTATAAATAGGAGCGACTGTTTAAAAAAATTTTTCACTAGAAATTGAGAGACATGTTTCTCTAATAATACAAATTGTAACAAAATAATTGTATCGAAATTGTTTTGAGAAAAACTGAGCTACAAATTCTTAAAATATTCATGAAATTACAGTTTTTTCATTATTCCTTTAGACAAGCTCGATCGAAATTTTCGCAAAAATATTTCCGGATAGTGTCAACCTCGTAAGGTAATTGTTATTCTTTACAAAGTGTAATTCAATTTTCCATTAAGCCGTTTCCGGAGAAAAAAGACATGCAGTCAAAATCCAGATGTTCTAGAACTCCTACTCCCACTTGGTGCTTGTGGTGCTCAAAAAAACTCTGTTTTTAACTTTTGCGTCGGAAGCAAAAATGATAGATCTTCCTTTAAGGGTTTTCAGAATTTCTATAACTTGTTCCGTTTTGTTCTGAGCCCCGATCTAAAATGTCAAAAACGTTGGAAGGTACCCCTTTAGCGAGGGTAGGTGTCGAAATTTGGTCACACTCTCATCACGCATCAGAATAATTTTCTAGTCGCGCAGTTGTCAACAAATCTGAGGATACTCGTTTATGTATCCATGCCTTCGCCCTAACGATTACACATCTGAACCTCAAAATTGTTTAACATCACACCACCCGGTGCTCTTATTAGGCCCCAACAATGTTGGGCCACATACAAAGCATCTGAAAATTTAAACAGAGTACGGGGGATGAGTGAGGGTCGACTAATATGTTTGGCGCATTTTTTTAATTAATGCTCTTTATTATCTCTAAAACTACCTCTCGATACGCGGTTTCAACAATTTTTCGTTCTCAAAGTGATACTCCTTCTCCTGAAGGGATGTTCAGAACATAAAACCGTTTCTCCGACTGGAAGTGGATAAATATAGGTGTCGTTAATTTGTTTGTTCTCGGATTTGGAATTTTATCCTAGAACATCTAGAAACTTGAAACTTTAAGTAAACCGCGAAATGAAAAGTTTAAAAAAAAAGGCGTCTGGGAACGACACAAGAGTACCACCAAATGGAAGCTTAGCGTAAATTTGCTGACAGCTTATCGAATTTTGAACCAATCAGCGTTAAATTCGGTTAATTAGGTTTAACATTTTTGCTTAAAATAATTTGAAATTTTCTTACTAGTAGAATTCGATTAAGACATTTTTTTTATTTAAGTTCATGCATTGTTTTAGTGCGCGGTCATATTGACCAATAAAATTTTCATTTCATGGTAGAATACCGGTTTCATGCGGGTTAAGCTAAGAAATATTTCGAATTTTGAAAATTCCCAGATTTTGATCTAGATTGGTTTTTGAAAAAAATATTTTGCCACATGAGATTCCTTGGGTCAACTTTTAGTCGTACCGATAATTAATATATAATAAAAGTTAATTCATAAGCCTCAAACAATTACGAACCCCTACCCCCTTAAGCTCAATTTTGATTGGTTCGAAACTTTAACCAATCAGAATCGAGGATTTCAATATCCCATTGACACTTAGTTAAAAACAATATGTGTTCATTATTAAGTTTTGCCCTTTTATCTTTGAAAATTATGAAAAGTGCAAAAATCGTTGATTTTTGGGTAATTTCTTCCTCTAGCGCAAAATCTGCGGCTGCTACAATTTTTAATAAGTGAAAATATAGTCCAAACAAATCTTCACAGATTTAAGTTATTATAAGTAAAGAAAAAGACGTTTGAAAATTTTAAATGTTTTCATTTTATTTGCTCTCTTAGCGCCAGAGTATTTATCAAATAAATTTGTATTTAACATTAAATACAAAGCTGAGAATTGCACATTGTTGAAATTACAAGATTTATAATCGAAAATTTAAAATAATAGGAGGCCGCTAGGAGCAAAATAGGTTTCAGAGCAAGTAAATTGGGAACTGAATCGTTAAAAATTACATTTGGGTGTCCGACGTCATCAAATTTTTATGCTGAAATATTTAAGACTATACATCTCGCTTAAAATTTTGCGCTGAACACCAATGTGTGATTAATAAAAAAACGAAAGTTCAAGCTCGATTTTGATTTGGTTGAAAGCTTAACCAATCAAAATAGAGATTTAAAAATGTTTTATTACACTCAGTTTTCCTCGTGATTTCACATATTACATATTAATTGATTCTTTTCATCAAGTTTCTGGTCTTTTTTCGCGTTTGAAAATTGTTTAAAAAAACACAAAAAATCGGGCTTTTTTTATTATGTGTTTCGTTTGTCTTATTAATTATCCACTCCTTCAAATATTTATGATTTTTATAATAGATATGACAAAACTGCATAAATCAAAGGCTCATATAGGAGAGATTATATATATTAAGTGCTACGAAATTTGATGCAAAATAGCCAAAAAATTTTAGATTTTCCTTATATTTCGCGCTAACGCGCAAAAAATGGTCTCAATGAAAAGATCCTACATATACTTAAAATTTGAGAACCAAGAAAGACCATAAGGCCGACTAAAAAGAAGGTTATGCTTATAATTGAAAGTTGTAAAGAAATGAGGTCTCAAATCGGCCAGAGGTATTTTTTATTATTTATATGACAAAAACTGACATAATTTGACGTTTCTGGGTTTTTTTTCGAAAATTTTTACTGTAACGCCCCCTTAAAATTTTTTTGATCAATCTACTTAAAACGTGGCTCGCTATGTCGCTGTGATCGATTACCGATTCAGCCAATCAGGGCCCTGCAGAGCCCATGTAATGGATCTCTTTTTTCTCGATTTAGATTTAGGTGGCGTATAACAGTACTATTTTTTGCGAAAAAAAAATTTAAACCAACAAAAAAAGCCTTTTTTGAGCGCGGACCAGAAAATTCTAAGGCCTTCCCATTACACCATATCCCCAAAGTGATCACGTGGACGTATATTCAAGGAATAAGGTTGGGCCAAAAATAGATACTGTTTTTTTTCAAAATTACTTAAATCAATTTTTTGTAAAAAGTGAAGTGGTTCTTTAAAAGTTTTTAATAAAGTCTAAGAACTTCCTGGCGATTCTTTTTAAGGGGGGCTCTTCCACGTTGATTTGAGTAATTTTGAAAGAAAGCATATTACAGTAATTTGTAAAAATTACTCAATTACGCCAAAAAAATTCTCCAGGGCGTCAACTTCCAAACGTTTTTTTAAGACATTTCTCAATTTACATCAAAGGTCCCTACATAAAATTTCAACGTGCCGAAATAATTCAAAAATAAGGTTTTTGAAAATGCCATGGATAATCCATATTTCTTGAAAAATAAGATCAAGTTGACGTGTTGGAAATAGTATTATGTTCAAAAAACTCTTAAATTATGTGTTAATTGCGCCCAAAAAAATTTTTCGGCGTTAATTTGATCACTTTTACTTGCAACCAAAACTTTATTTTCCTAATTGAAGTTTTCACGTGATCGTTTTTGGTCTTGGATGTATTGGAAAAAAAGTCTTTAAAAACTTCTTAAAGAACCACTTCACTTTTTTCAAACAATTGATGTTAAGTAAATTTTTGAAAAAAAACAGTACTATTTTGCCAAACCTATTCTTGAATATACGGGTCACGTGATCCACTTTGGCGGCTATGGTGTAATGGGAAAATAGGCCTTAGAATTTTCTGGTCCCGCTTCAAAGCGCTTATTTTTTGTTGGTTTAAGAGAAATAACAATGAAAACATTTAAAATTTTTCAAACGTCTTTTTCTTTCTTATAAAACTTAATCTGTGAAGATTTGTTTGACTATATTTTCACGTTATTTAAAAATTGTCAGCAGCCGCAGGATTTTCGCTAGAGGAAGAAATTACCAAAAATCAACGAATTTTTTGCACTTTTTCATAATTTCAAAGAGATAAAATGGGCCAAAAGCTTAATTAATGAACACATATTGTTTCTAACTAAGTGTCATGTGCATATTGAAATCCTCGATCTTCTGATTGTTAAAATTTTCGACAATCAAAATTGAGCTTTAAGGGGGTAGGGTCGTAATTGTTTGAGGCTTTGATTGAATTATTTTATATATTATCNAAATGTTTTGAAAGCCATAGTAAATTATGTACCCGTAAGAAAATATGACGGTGGAGAAAAATTTCGTCGGATTTCTTGCTGGCTCAAATAAACTGAGCAATTCCCATTTTTTAATCTTTATTTTTTGATAAATAAGTGCTGCAGTCACTTTGTATATAAATAAAAACGAAAATATTTACATAGATTTGTTGCATAATTGCACTGATTTTGAAGGTCGCTCAGTACAATGTGTATTTTAAATTTGTGAAATCACTGCAGTTATGCAACAAAGTCCATATTTTTCTGTACACTATTAATTATTTAAACCTCTTTCAATATTTGTTGTTTTTGACTGCAAAAAAATACCGACAGTATTCAAATAATTAATAAAACCCAAATTAACCTCGATAAACCTTGGTTTTATTAGTTAAATGTTAGTTTGAAAATTGAAACATCAGCAATTTGCGAAAAAAGATACAAACAATACAACAAAAGTTGGCAATGAGCAACAAAAGCGCAACAGTATCAATTTGATTAGCTAATCTTGTAGTAATTTTATCTTGTTTATTTACTCTCGTCCAAATTTTCTCAAAACAATTAGGGTAATGAACAACACTCTACAAAATTAAAAAATGTTTAATCAAACTTTGAACATTGAATTGAATTAAAAAAAAGGATATCAAACCAAAACAAGTCATCAGTTTTCAATAATCTGGCAAAAATTAGCTAAACATTTTCAAGTTTTGTAATTCCGAATGAAAAGGAGCTCACTATAACGACAAATGGCAACAATCGTCGAATATTTCTAATTGGCAACACTTTCGGTAAAAAGCTGGTGTGTTGCTTTTTGCCAACAACCACCGTATAGCATGTATTTTTGCCATCAAATTATTATGGAAAACGATGGACTGCTAGAATCCAGCGTGTTTTGTGGTCATCTAAAATCTTTTTTTTGATCGGTTACCTCACCACTGATACAAATATTTTTACTTTCATTCGGGTGTGTCATAAGGTTTGCATTTTTATTATCATTCACCTTGTTTTTAAAATTATGGGCTAGCCGCTTAAAATCTCTTAACTTCAAAACAATAACGAGAATTTGGAGGAAAGGAGTTTGTAAAGAGTATATTTGTTTTGTTCGAATTTGCGATTGAAATTTTTTCAGTTGTTTTTTTTCAACCGGCTCAAAACAAGCAAGGAAAATCACTGCTAAATATCTGGCTATTTTATCTAGGCAATAATCTATTTTACAATATTGAAAGCTTAAAACAAAATAAAAGTTTGACTTTTTAACTTTTCTCGGTATCTGCCCTCGAAGTAGAGTCCCAGAATTGATTATTATGCGTGAAGTTGAAATAATATTCCGAATAACGATACTTTTATTAGTCTAAGAAGATTAAGAAGATTATTAGTCGAAGATTAAATGAAAAATAAATCAACTTCTAACCATGCTTTTTCAAAATAATTTTGATTCTCAAAAAATATTTGAATACTGTCCGTATTTTGTAGTAAATTGGAAGTCGAACAAGTGCAAAAATTGAGTTCACTTCAGACTTTCAATTGTGTTTGTGAAAAATATTGACTTTGTTGTATAACTGCAAATTTTGCTTGTTTTTTAGCGGAAATATCTAAAGTAAATAAATTCCCTGAAATAAGTACTTTTTCTAAAAAGCAAAAGTCAATTTATTGAAACCAAATTGATCTCAAAAAGGCATTGTTCGAAGTTGTCTGATTCAATTTTTGAGATTTAAACCGAAGCTATTTTTTAGTAATATAGTTTACCTCCATACTCAGCCATAGCCATATCTGGCCAATGTGACTCTCGAGCCCTTTGTTAAATAAGTAAAGTTTTTCCGATCATCTTTTGGCTCATTTATCATTTCTCTATCTTATGAAGTTCTTGAGATAAAGCGAATTCAAAATCGCGGACCGGGAGAATTTCAAATGAGTTTTGAACTTGAAAAACAATTTAATCTTAAGGTTGTTGCCACCGTTAATTTGATATTTATTTTAGGCTGTGTCATTGAAAGCCGCAAAATATCGCGAATGGTTTTATACGACTGCAAATTATCAGGTTTTTTTTTCATATCTATATATCTTATATGACGGAAGAGAGAACTATAATAGAAAAATAGACGCCCAGGCCGCGCCGCGGGCTTTGAAAATTTGGAAGGGATGAAGTTGAGTGTTTTGCGAAAGATTTTGCTCTAGGCAGAAGTGGTCAAAAGGCAGCAGTGAGTCCCTTGATGAAAAATAGGCTGGGCTCTACCTTCTCAACTCCGAAAACTAAAAATCCCATTTTATAACTTCGAACATGTTTACTTGAAAACAGCAGGAGTGCTAACTTAAAAGAAAGTACTGATCAAACAGACAATATCTATTTAATTGTTACTAATCAATTGACTGAATCATTAATTGAAAATATATTTCACACAATTGATAAAAAATCAAAAGCATCCAGAACTTGAAAATTGAAGCAAGATATTAAAATTTCAGAAACAGTTCTAGAATCTGCTCGTGATCACAAATTTGGTGTACATAGGAACACCAAAAATGTCATTTTAGCCGGTGAACTTGAGGCCATTAATGAGCTTTGACGGACAAAAATACTAAAAATGAAAGCGGAATTTTGAGTTCTTCAAAATGGTCGAAAAATATTTGACCAAAACGGTTTCAAACGAAAACTACAGCAGTTTCGATTTTAAATTTTACCTTATTTATAAATTCATAGAACCTATAACTTAAGAATTGAGCTAAATATAAAAATTTTAGAAACATAAACAGTGGTTAACCACATAAAGCCCCCTTTAACTGGGGTTATAACTGGCCGGGGTTCTTTAAGGGGGGGGGTCGTCGCATTTTAAGGGTTTTTAATAGCCAATTGTCGCAAAAGTACAAATCGTTGGACCAACTTTTACCTCTCTTTGATATATTTAAACAAAATCTTGCATCCTAAAAAACAATCAAAATTAACGGATGGCTCGTCCAATCAGAAACGTGCTCACAAAAGTGACGGAATTATTTTTTCAAAATGTATCTCCTCCCTGAGTTTTCAAGGTTTAACAATGATTCATGTTTTAAATTAACCGGAGAGACCGTGAGCAGACCCCCAAGTTAAGTTTTTGGACAAATTCTTTGATTTGGCTTCAGAATCACCAAAAAACTGTATTTTGCTCTAGTTAACATAGGGTCAAAATACTGTTTTTAGTGATTCTGAAGCCAAATCAAATAATTTGTTCAAAAACTCAACTTGGGGGTCTGCTCACGTTCTCTCCGGTTAATTTAAAACATGAATCATTGTTGAACCTTGAACACTCAGGGAGGAGATACATTTTGAAAAAATAATTCCGTCACTTTTGT
>SCLH01000914.1:244365-255611 GCA_004367855.1 Oikopleura vanhoeffeni
CATTTCACAGGTGAGAATTATCGTTTCATAGACGAACCCGATAAGGTATTTTGAATCGGAGACCAGGTTAAGGAACATAAGGTTTCACTTAATTTTATTTTACTAGCATCTCATTATAAAAATCGTATGGTTTTCTGTGGAAAACAGTTCGAGTTAACTTCACTTTTCCACAGCGGAAATGAAGTGATTAATTTTTTGATTGTCTTAATATAATTAATTAAAAATTCGAGTCTATCCTTTATCTCAATGATTTCACAACAATTAATTGCCTAACACCTAAACCTTTCCCATAATATGACTTCAAAGTCAAGCCAAAAAAGTGGCTCTCATGCCTCTGGGGGATATCAATACTCTATGAGTCTAGGGGTTAAGCCTTAAAATTAATAGTATTAATTTCCAAAAATATTTCATCGAATTGTATCCGACAAACTGTTCCAAAAGAATTCTCCTCCTTCTTTATTGAATATCCGCCAAAATTCCGTAGAAGCAGTTTATTCTAAAAAGGAAAGATTATTTCAGAATTTTGTAGGCACCAGTCTTCAGAAAAAGTACCTGATGATTATATTGATATAAGTTTACCTTTTTTGCAGTTTCAATTCCGAGTATTATTATTTCACGAGTGATTTTTCTGAAATTTATAATAGTAATAAAAATATGTTTTCAACAATTTCCGAAAGAAATAAATGAAAATTAAACTCAAATAGGGTCAACAACGACAAATCGAGCAAGTATGGGACATAAGGTGGTACAAATTTTGAGTTACAAGCTGATTCCGAATTTTTTTTAGCAATTCGCTCCGTTTATTTGACGCGAGGGGCTATGAATATTTTTTTGTTGCCGATCTGGATATATTATTTTACATCTGAAACCAGCTTAAAATAGCCAATAACTTGGTAATTTGTAATTTGTAAACTGAAACTTGTCAAAAAAATTCACATCTTTGAAAATGATAAAATAAATCGAAACGTTAGATACTATGTTTTTAAATAATAATTTGTAATTTAAATGTTATTCACAAAAACATACAGTGATACGGAGAAAAAGGTACCTGAACGTTTATTTAACCTTGTACTAATCGAGTTCACCTACAGGTTGATTTATATGTTTTTCACGTATTTAGCATATTACTGGCTTCGTCTATAAATATTGTGAATGAGGCGAGTATGGTGACACGTGACAAATCTTAAGGCCAATCAGAAATAGTGGATGAGGATTTCTCACAATTTTATTGATAATTCTAATTTTTCGTTATTCATTGAATATTTGGCTTAATTATTGATTTTTTTTATATCGATTTTAGATAGGAATATAAAGAATGTGTAAAACTTTCAAACAAAGAAATTTATGATTCTTTAACCTTAATTTTAACCCTAATTTTCACGAATTTCTTGCAAATTTTTGCTTAATTTGAACTTTGAACTCCTCTAGAATATTAAGGGGATAATTAAGGGATTGTTAAGAGTGGCCCGGAGACTTTGAGCGGGACCAGTAGGGTGTTTTTTGCGATGTACCCGATTACACTAAAAGCTTATGTACGGTGAATTTTTGGTTTATTTTCTAACACAAGGTAGATTTGATCATGAGAAAAAAAATGAAANCAAGTTTAAGTTTGGACAAATTCTTTGATTGGCTTCAGACATCACCAAAAAAACGTTTATTATTTTGCTCTTAGTAACATAGAGGTCAAACTACTGGTGGTATTTATGATTCTGATAGCCCAATCAAAAGACAAAATCAAAATAAAATCATAACTGGCTGCTTCACGTTCTCTCGTTAATTTTTTTTTTTAAAAACATGAATCCATGTTGACCTTGAAACACTCCCAGGGAGGGAGATACATTTTGAAAAAATTAAAATTCCGTCAACTTTTGTTTAAGCCACGTTTCTGATCGGTGGCGGGGCTACGAAGCCATCAGTTTTAATTTTGATTCTTGGTTTTTTTTCTTTGAGATGCAAGATTTGTTTGTTAAAATATAGCAAAGGAGAGAGGTAAAAAAATTGTGGGTCCAACGATTTGTACTTGGTGCGACAATTTTGGCTATCGAAACCCCAGCTTTAAAATGCGACGACCAACCCCTTAAGG
The DNA here is from genome assembly GCA_004367855.1 of Oikopleura vanhoeffeni. Classification (NCBI taxonomy): domain Eukaryota; kingdom Metazoa; phylum Chordata; class Appendicularia; order Copelata; family Oikopleuridae; genus Oikopleura; species Oikopleura vanhoeffeni. Next base: position 246,449 of record SCLH01000914.1, read on the forward strand.
GGTTTGGGAAAGTCGCAAAATAAATATTTATTTCTTGAATTCATACCTCTTCGAAAAGTTCTCACTGAACAACTAGAATGGGAAAGGTTTTATTTTGCGATTGATTTCGAGAAACGAGTTCAGGGTGCGGGCCATTCTAGAAAGAAAACCCAAAGAAAAAAAAAAATTTTCGATTGCACAAATGAGCTCTATATATATGCCACTAGGAAAAAGTTGCCAAAAATCATTCTTTTTAAAAGTTTTATGGTTTGGCTTCGTTCTATCAAACCGATTTCATTGATTTTTTTTTCAATAATCTTTTATTTTCATATCTAAAGACTTCTCAAGAGCGAATATTTAAAATTTCCAGCCCAAAACTCGAAATATATTGAATTTTTATTTGGGTCATTTTCGAAAAAATTTTCCGAAAAAAACAAAGCTGCTTCAATCAAAATATATCTTTTGACGTAAGGGCCCCAACTTTTCCTTCGGGGTTTATCTGTTAGGGGTTTTTTTATTTCCCCCCAAAAAAACTTGGCTTTTTTTTTTTTCTTTTGGGGGGCCTAATTTTTTTTTTTTTTTCGAAAAAAAAATTAAAAGCACTTTTTTTTCGGGAAAATTGACCAAAATCATATTTCGAGTTTTAGCTGGAATTTTCAAAATTAGCTTTGAGAGTCTTTTTAGATAATCGAAACATGGAAAGAAAGTCTATGAAAAAAAAAAACAAAAAAAAAAACAAAAAAAAAAAAACCCCCCTAAAAAATCGCCCCTTAAGTGGTCCATAACATAATTATAGGCTATGGAGGGTAGGGCGAGATGCCGAGGGCAGGGGGTATAAGCAGTGGTCCACCAGGGCCAAAAAGGGGGTATTTGTTACTTTTTTTTTGATACGAGGACTGTAGTTTGATTAAACAGTTTAAACTGTAAATCAGTAACATAAATATTCAAATTACAGATAATTACGAGCGCCCACAAGGATCAACATGAGAGTTCTCAAAAATGTTCAAGCTATCTATTTTTTTTTAGCCAATGTTTGGACAAGCTGTATTCAGTAATGGTTAATACACTTATTTTCAAACGTGCAAAATATTCCTCAGTGTTGATTTTCAGCTCAAATTGAAAGATTCTTTGGGTGAAATGCGATTTTTTTACAACTTATTTCGGACAACAAGAAAAATCATAAAATAAATTAAAACTCTGATTATGAAAGCCGTTTCTATTTTTCAAAAGTTGTGCTGTCCGGTTTAAATTTGATATGTAAAAGATGTGATATTTGGTAGGACATTTTTTTCAGTTTCAATTTGAAATTTTGTTACTTAATTTTCAATGAAAAAGTATAGTATTTTATTAAGAAAAATTAATCTATTTGTCAAAAAGCTGTTGAAGATAAAATAAAAATTGTCTGAAAAATTTTTATTCAATACTTATAAAAAATTTGTTGGGGTTAAAGTGGTCAAAGGTCCACCAGGTTAAAAATCAAATATGCCCAAAAAGGGGGGTGTTTAAGTGGTACTAATGTATTGATGAAACTGATTTCATAACTTTTTTTTCACCAATTTAAGCCGTTTTTTCAAAGATAATCTTTTAACTTTAACTATATTATCTCATAAAAAATATTGTCGTAAAAAATTGAAAAAAATATTTTAAAATTTTTTCCAAGTAAATGATTGTTTAAGCCTTTAAATTGATAGTATTAATTTCAAAAATATTTCATCAAATTGTATCCGACAAACTGTTCCAAAAGAATTCTCCTCCTTTTTTTTTGAATTTCCGCCAAAATTCCGTAGAAGCACTTTATTCTAAAAAGGAAAGATTATTTCAGAATTTTGTAGGCACCAGTCTTCCGAAAAAGTACCTGATGATTATATTGATATGAGTTTACCTTTTTGCAGTTTCAATTCCGAGTATTATTATTTCACGAGTGATTTTTCTGAAAGTTATAATAGTAATAAAAATATGTTTTCAACAATTTCCGAAAGAAATAAATGAAAATAAAACTCAAATAGGGTCAACAAAGACAAATCGAGCAAGTATGGGACATAAGGTGGTACAAATTTTAAGTTACAAGGTGATTCAGAATTTTTTTTGGCAATTCGCTCCGTTTATTTGACGCGAGGGGCTATGAATATTTTCTTGTTGCCGATCTGGATATATTATTTTACATCTGAGACCAGCTTAAAATAGCCAATAACTTGTGAATTTGTAATTTGTAAACTGAAATTTGTTAAAAAAATTCACATCTTTGAAAATGATAAAATAAATCGAAACGTTAGATACTATGTTTTTAAATAATAATTTGTAATTTAAATGTAATTCACAAAAAACATACAGTGATACGGAGAAAAAGGTACCTGAACGTTTATTTAACCTTGTATTAATCGAGTTCACCTACTTAAAATTTGATAGAAGTTATGTGTTGTTAAATGAACTTTATTATTGATAGCAATAACTAAATACAAATTAATTGGTATTATTTTCAGTTTCATTTTAATAAACACTCAAAGTAGTGCCTAAAAAAGCTTGAGGCCCTGAAGTTTAGGGTGTGAGGCAAAGTTTTTGTTTTTGATTGTGAGGAGGTTAAGAAGTTAATTTTGTTTGAAGGAATCAAATTTTTTTGATTTCAAATACAAGTTTATCAGTCAATTTGTTTAAGGTGGTGTAACAACACTGGTGTTCATTTCTTATTAATATGAAAAGTGAGAGATAATAAGAGTGTATCGAATTGCTTCAAGATGTCTACAAAATGTTTTTGCGATCAAATCCACAATTTTTAAATCTGTAACTTCTTCAGAGCAGACTTGGTAAGAAATGCACTTTGGCCATATTTTTTTCTCATATCTCCATTTTATCCCTATCTATTGCTTAAATCTACGCAATAACTTATTGCCAATAACTTATTGCCAATAAGAGTCCAAAAACACAGACAAAAGATTTGCCTTTTATAAGCAGGCTTCATAATGTTGTACATCGAGCAAATAGTTAAATGTTTTTTTACCTATGTATTTAACCTTACTTTATGGGCAAGCATCTTCTTTTTGGTCATTATCTAATGTTCGGTCAATTTTCAATAGGTCTTAGCCAACTGAAAAGATCTTTACAGGATGGACCAATATGATCAATCCTCATTTTTAATTTTCAATATTTCATAATTCTAATCGTCATGGCGAAACTAAACGAACTTGATCGAGAGTTTGACCGATATTAAATTCAGCGCAAGAGCATATGAACTGGATAATGATAATTTTTGTCATTATTGTTCATTGCCCCAAATTTCATTGCTTGTGCTTTGTTGTCTGTCGATAGACCGCAGTACTGACCGAAAAGAATGAAAAATAAAATAGTTCAGAAAATTTATGGAAATTTAAAATGATTGGATTATGGATGACTTTCAATCTTTGTATACTTTCGAGCGTTCGTGAAGCAGGTTTATAAAGCTATTTCGACCTATTTCAAACGTGCGTAACCACTCTTTCCATGTCAATTAGGATGAGCACATTGTTCACCTCAATGAACAGGTATCTGTTTTCAACGCGTCGAACGGGCTGGCCGAAAGAGCTTCGCCGAACTTGCGAATACCGAACTTGCCGATGTCGAACTTGCCAATAAAGACCTGCCGCACCACCAAACTCCGAGTTCGGTGTCGACAAGTTGTTTATCGCTCAGTTTGTTTTTGCCAACCTCGATATCGGCCAGTTCAATTTAACTCTTGGAAGCTACGCACCACTAAAGTGGTGCGGAAAAATTTAAATCCGCTGAAATCGGATGTAAGAAAAGTCCTGGAAATTTATGAATCAAACCCAACATAGAGTTTGTCACAAGGAATTCAAAAATGACAGTTAAAATTTTCTAGGACTTCTCGTTCAAAAATGATTTCATCTAACTTTTTTGACAATTTCTGTTAGAAAACTCTTAAATGCGTGCTGCTCAAACAGTTAAAACGATAGATAAAATCTGAGGAACCGAGTTTTTAGGAAAGTCTTTTGAGTATTTATCATTTTTGTTTTATATCAACTAGTTTCGAATTTATTCTAATTCATTTTCATGATAAAATTTGAGTATCTTTCAAAAAAATATAAAATAAATTTCCACCATCGGAACTCGTTTTATTTATTTGTGAGTGATTTTTTTATTTTTGAAAAAAATTAGAAATAAAATATGATTCGATTTTTTCGAAAGTAGGTTTGCCAATCACATTTGTTTTCCGGCATAGTTCAATTGTCCATGATGACGAACAAAACAAGTACTTATAAACACAGCACAGATATTCATGACGGTAACGAATTAAGCTGCTTATTTAGATTCAATCGAACCGTCAACAAGTAGGCGGACTAAATATTTAGTTAAATCATTTTCAAAAAAAAATGTTCATGTAATGCATAAAAACACACTTGGAATTGGTTGCATATTCCCAAAAACTTAAGCAACACAACCCCCTTCAATGAAATTTTAAATATACGTAAAAAATTTGGATTCTTAACCCCTTGGAAGCTCAAAAATGTTTTATTCGGCAGAAGCTCTCTTCACCACTTAAAGTTGGGGCGACTTTGAGCCCTCATTACGGATAAACTAAATTTAAATAAAAGCCGTGAACTATCTCATTTTTGTAAAGATAGCCCAACTTAGCGAGGTAATTAAATCGGATTAAAAAAAATTTAAATCGGGGGCAACTGAGCAGCAAAGATGGGCTTTGATCACTACTTCTTATTGAAAATAGGAATACTTTCAAATACATTTCTTTCTCTATTTCGCACTCATTAAGACCTTGGTTCTCACAATTATTTTGATTTTTTTCAATCTATCTTCCGTTTCTTCTTCATAAATAGACGATTAGCAGCGCGATTGATCGAAAAACGCGAAAAAAATTGCAGTTTGTAAAAAATATTTTTTGAGAATGATCAAAAATGTAATCGCTTATCACCGGAAAACCACATGTCAGAAAAAAAATGTAATTGTCTCATTTTAAAAAAAAGACTCAATTTAGAAAAAAATCGATCAGATTTGTAAATTTTTATTTAAAATTTGTCGAAACCGAGCAGCAAAAATTTTCGAAACCGAGCAGCAAAATATGTCGGACCGAGCAGCAAAACATTGGGTTTCATCACTTACTTGCCATCGAGAAACATAAAGATTAACATAATCATTTCTTTCCCAATTCTCACTAATTCTGACCTTGGCTTTCGCGCAATTTTCCTTTAGATTTTTTAAATCTAAGTTTTCGTTTTTCTCATTAAAAGACGATTTCAGCCGCGATTGATCAAAAACCGCAGAACAGTTTGCGCTGTCAAAAATTATTTTTTGAGAATGAAAAAAATGTATCCTAAGTTAAAATAAAATTCCGAGCTCTTAGGCACAGCTGGTATCCAAAGGAAGTATCACCGATCGGAGGCAGCTGATCGCTTAGCGTGTTATGAAGATAATCAAGCATCGGTTTTGATTTTTCTCAGCAAATTTTCGTTTTTGATCAGTTTTTAGCAGCTAGAAAGCGTTGAAAATGTCGGTTATAAAACATAGTTTTCGCCGATTTCCTCATTCAGATGTAAAAAAAATGCCTTAATTTTACAGAAGAGGACCTTGAAGAATTTGTATAACTCTGAAGAACGCTAATACTTAAACTTATAATTATTTCAAATTTAAATAAAAAAGTATTTATTTCAAAATAAGTTATAAAATAACGTTTGTTATAATTTAAGACTTCAAAATATTATCTCGACGTAAGCCAACTTTCTGAATCAAGTGTTGCCGTAGCTCTCATTTGACCTACTTTTCGAAAAAAATCGAATCATATTTTATTTCTAATTTTTTTCAAAAATAAAAAAATCACTCACAAATAAATAAAACGAGTATCCGATGGTGGAAATTTATTTTATATTTTTTTGAAGAAAATCAAATTTTATCTTGAAAATGAATTAGAATAAATTCGAAACTAGTTGATATAAAACAAAAAGATGGATACTCAAAAGACTTTCCTAAAAAACTCGGTTCCTCAATTTTTATTCTATCGTTTTTAACTGTTTGAGCAGCACGCAATTTAGAGTTTTCTAACAGAAAATGTCAAAAAGTTAGATGAAATAATTTTGAACGAAAAGTCCTAGAAAATTTTAACTGTCATTTTTGAAATTCCTTTCGTGATGAAACTTTATATTGGGTTTGATTCATAAATTTCCAGAGGACTTTTTCTTACATCGATTTCAGCGGATTTAAATTTTTCCGACCACTTTGTGGTGCGTAGGCTTCCAAGAAGTTAAATTTTGACTGGAATCGGGTGGAAAACACTGCGGCGAAACAGCGACAACTTCAGTTCGGTGGCGGCGCGATGAGGGTCAACAACGGAGCATATAGTAGCAATGTGTCGACACCGAACTGGTCGGGTGGGCCAGGTCTTGTATTGCTGATAGTTCAGAGCATCGGGCGCAACCGCGGTTCGGTTTGCCGCTAGGTATCAGAAGTTGCTCGTGGCGCACGAAGCTCTTTCGGCAGCCCCGTTCGATTTGTATTTAGTTTATTGCTATCAATAATATAGTTCAATTTAAACAACAACATAATCTATCAAATTTTAATGCAAGGGTGAACGTCGATTAATACAAGGTTAAATTAACACGTTCAGGTACCTTTTTCTCCGTATCACTGTAATGTTTTTTGTGAAATAACATTTAAATTACAAATTATTATTTAAAAACATAGTATCTAAACGGTTTCGATTTATTTTATTCATTTTTCAAAGAGGTGAATATTTTTAACAAGTTTCAGTTTACAAATTACAATTCACAAGTAATTGGCTATTTTAAGCTGGTCTCAGATGTAAAATAATATATCCACGATCGGCAACAAAGAAAATATTCATAGCCCTCGCGTTCAAATAAACCGGAGCGAATTGCTAAAAAAAAATTCTCTGATCAGCTTGTAAACTTAAAATTTGTACACTTATGTCCAAACTTGCTCGATTTGTCTTTGTTGACTCTAATTTGAGTTTATATTTTCATTTATATTCTTCGGAATTGTTGAAAACATATTTTTATTCTATTCCATAAACTTTCAGAAAATCACTCGTGAATAATAATATCGGAATTGAAACTGCAAAAGGTAAACTCTATTCATATTAATCATCAGTGTACTTGTTTTCGGAAGACTGGTGCCTACAAATTCTGAAATAATCTTTCCTTTTTAGAATAAGTGCTTCTACCGGTAATTGGCGTAAATTCAAAAAAAAGGAGGAGAATTCTTTTGGAACAGTTTTGTCGATTTTACAATTTGAATGAAATATTTTTGAAATTAAATACTTATCAATTCTAAGGCTTAAACAATCATTTACTTGTTGAAAAAATTTTAAAATATTTTTTTTCAAATTTTTTACGACAATATTTTTCTATGAGATAATTAGTTAAAAGATATCTTTGAAAAAAACGCTTAAATTGGTGAAAAAAAAGTTATGAAATCAGTTTCATCAATACATTAGTACCACTTAAACACCCCCTTTTTGGGCATATTTGATTTTTACCGGTGGACCTTTGACCACTTTAACCCCCAACAAATTTTTTATAAGTATTAATAAAAATTTTCAGACAATTTTATTTTATCTTCAACAGCTTTTTGACAAATAGAATTAATTTTTCTTAAAAAATACTAATATTTTTCATTGAAAATTAAGTACAAAATTTCAAATGAACTGAAAAAAATGTCCTGACAAAATATCACATCTTTTAATTATCAAATTTAACCACACAACTTTTGAAAAAAGAAACGCTTCAATCAGAGTTTTTATTTATTTTATATTTCTTGTTGTCCGAAATAAGTTGTAAAAAAATCGCATTTCACCAAAAATCTTTCAATTGAGCTGAAAATCACACTGAGGAATATTTGCAGTTTGAAAATAAGTGTATTAACATTACTGAATACAGCTTGTCCAACATTGGCTAAAAAATGATAGCTTGACATTTTTGAGACTCTCATGTTGAAATCTTGTGGGCGCTCGTAATTATCTTAATTTGATATTTATGTTACTGAATTTACAGTTAACTGTTAAACAAACTACAGTCCTCGTATCAAAAAAAAGTACAAATACCCCCTTGGCCTGTGACCACTTATAACCCTCCATAGCCTATGACCACTTAAGGGGCATTTTTAGGGGGGTTTTTTTTTTTTTGTTTTTTTTTCATAATTTCTTTCATTTTCATTATCTAAAGACTCTCAAGAGCTAATTTTGAAAATTCCAGCTAAAACTCGAAATATGATTTTTTGGTCATTTTCCCGAAAAAAAAGTGCTTTTAATTTTTTTTCGAAATTAGGCCCCAAAAGAAAGCCAGTGAAACACAGACGAAGAAAAGTTGGGCTTACGTCAAGAAGATATATTTGATTGAAGCACTTTTTTTTTCGGAAATTTTTTCGAAATGACCAAAAAAAATCATATTTCGGAGTTTTGAGCTGGAAATTTTAAATTCGCTCTTGAGAGTCTTTAGATAATGAAAATAAAAGATTATTGAAAAAAAATCATGAAAATCGGTTTGATAGACGAAGCCAAACATAACTTTTAAGAATGATTTTGGCACTTTTCTAGTGCATTATATAGAGCTCATTTGTGCAATCGAAATTTTTTTTTTTTTTGGGTTTTCTTCAGAATGGCCCACCTGAACTCGTTTCTCGAAATCAATCGCAAAATAAAACCTTCCCATTCTCAGTTGTTCAGGAAGAGCGTATGATTCAAAAATAAATATTTAATTTTGCTTTCCCCACCCCTTAAGGGGTTGGTCGTCGCATTTTAAGCTGGGTTTCGATAGCCAATTGTCGCACAAGTACAAATCGTTGGACCAATTTTTACCTCTCTTTGCTATATTTTAACAAAATCTTGCATCTCAAAGAAAACCAAATCAAAATTAAACTGCATGGCTCGTTGCCCGCCAATCAGAAACGTGCATTAATACAAAAGTTGACGGAATTAATTTTTTCAAAATGTATCTCCCTCCCTGGGAGTGTTTCAAGGTACAACATGGATTCATGTTTTTAAAAAATTAACCGAGAGAACGTGAGAGCAGCCCCAGTTGATGTTTTTTTGAAAATTTTGTCTTGATTGGCTTCAGAATCATAAAAACAGTAAGTTTGACCTCTATGTTAACTAAGAGCAAAATAACTAACGTTTTTTTGGCTGATTCTGAAGACCCCAAATCAAAGAATTTGTCCAAACTTAAACTTG
>SCLH01000914.1:255632-265747 GCA_004367855.1 Oikopleura vanhoeffeni
CAATTTAAAAAAAAAAAATCGATCAGATTTGTAAATTTTATTTTTAAATTTGTCGCAAACCGAGCAGCAAAAAAAAAAGAAAAAAAAAAAAACAAAACATGGGTTTCAATCACTTACTTGCCATCGAAAACATAAAGATTAACAATAATCATTTTTCCCATTCTCACTAATTCTGACCTTGGCTTTCGCAATTTTTTTTTAGATTTTAAATCTAAGTTTTCGTTTTCTCATTAAAAGACGATCTTCAGCGCGATTGATCAAAAACCGCAGAACAGTTTGCGCTGTCAAAAATTATTTTTTGAGAATGAAAAAAATGTATCCTAAGTTTAAAATAAAATTCCGAGCTCTTAAGACAAGCTGGTATCCCAAAGGAAGTATCAACGATCGGGCAGCTGATCGCTTAGCGTGTTATGGAAGATAATCAAGCATCAGTTTTGATTTTTCTCAGCAAATTTTCGTTTTTTGATCAGTTTTTAGCAGCTAGAAAGCGTTAAAATGTCGGTTATAAAACTAGTTTTTGCCGATTTCCTCATTCGATGTAAAAAAAATGCCTTATTTTACAGAAGAGGACCTTGAAGATTGTGTATAACTCTATGAGACGCTATACTTAAACTTATAATTATTTCAAATTTAAAAGAAAACGTATTTATTTCAAAATAAAAGTTATTAATACGTTTGTTATAAATTAAGACTTCAAAATTATCTCGACGTAGCCAACTTTCTGATCAGTGTTTGCCGTAGCTTTTCATTTGATTTCAATGAGCTCTAATCCAATTGAACGACAAGAATTTTGCGTTTTCATATTTACAATTTTTTGGTCAAATTCTCTCGAAAATCACAAAAAATTGTTATTGTCGGAAAAATGCAGTTCTCATTTTCAGCCGATGTGAATCAAATAGAAATAATCAGAAAACGAGAGTAGTCAAATTGACCTTCGATGCGACTCGATGTGAAAAAATAAAAAAAAATCGACCCTACTCGACCTGATCAAATTTTGAAAAAAGCGATCCCTGGTTGGAATAGTTTGTACTAGTTTGCACAAATTTAAAATTTTTTTATGAAATTTTGGAAAAATGCGAATTTGAAGCCTTCGAGAATTAAAACTAGCTATAATTTAAAGTAAATTAAAATTGCTTTCCGGCCAAAAAAATACCGATTAAAAATTTTCCTGCCACCTAATCTCGAAGTTCGAATTTGCAAATGCACACTCAAATGTACTCACTTTTGCAATATTAACAAAGTTATAGTCATTTCAAATTGCTCGCAGTTAGCTAGATTAAGCAACCACAACTCCCTTAAAGGGATTGTGGGTGCTTCCAGCAAATTGGATGCTGGGGAGAAATAAGCCCTTTTTAAAACTCAAATATCTTTTGTGAAAATTAAGTGGACATCTATGAATTCAATTGCACAATGGTGTTCGTAACCTTGAAATGGATAACGTGATAAATTCCTAAAAAATATATTAACATGAGCCGTTAAATGCATAAAACCTTATTGCTGGTATTTCTTCACAATAAAGACCAATAAAATTTTTTTAATTCATCATAATTTGCCGAGTATTTTTTTTGAAAATTCATTGCTATAGTTAAATATAGGCAAATTGTACATTATTTTACAAGAAAAGTTTAACTCACGAACGGTACATGCGACTTCTTTTCTTTTGTTGATAAATCATTCTCGATTATCTTAGTAGAATTAGTTAAATAGTCCAAGAAAATTTTAATAATTTTTGTCAGATTTCTCGCAATCACTTTTTTATCCAGATTTACTGCGCGCCATTATATCATTGATTAGGCTAAAAATTGAAATATTGAAAAAGGAGAAAAATCTTAACAATTACAATATCAAAATACTTTCATTTAGTGAAACTTTTTCCTGTGATTATTATTCTATGTAATTTGAGACTATACTATTGCTAGAATTTTAAATAATATATTATTTTTGCAAGGAAATCCGATATTCTAGAACCAGTTATTCGATGGTAATTTTTTTTTGCTTGCAATCAATTTCTTATGTGCTGGATGGTCGGATACAAGAAAAATAATACCGAATTTGCGACCGTGGTCGAAATTAAATACTGCACCCACAATCCCCTTAACCCTTGTGAGCATATAAAAAAAAGTTCCGCCAAGGCACCAGAGCCACAATTGTGGCTCTACTCTGAATGTTGTTCACAGAAAGCTTAAGGCAGTTGGAATTTTAATTTTGTCTGCATAAGGAAGTTGAAAGGTCATATTTTTGCATTCGACATTTCATATTTTAGAATTTTAATTTTGAGTTTTAGAAAAACTATTGAGAAAAGCAAGGTGTACCATNTTCTTTTATTTTGTTGATAAATCATTCTCGATTATCTTAGTAGAATTAGTTAAATAGTCCAAGAAAATTTTAATAATTTTTGTCAGATTTCTCGCAATCACTTTTTAATCCAGATTTACTGCGCGCCATTATAACATTGATTAGGCTAAAAATTGAAATATTGAAAAAGGAGAAAAATTTTAACAATTACAATATTAAAATACTTTCATTTAGTGAAACTTTTTCCTGTGATTATTATTCTATGTAATTTGAGATTATACTATTGCTAGAATTTTAAATAATATATTATTTTTGCAAGAAAATCCGATATTCTAGAACTAGTTATTCGATGATAAATTTTTTTTGCTTGCAATCAATTTCTTATGTGCTGGATGGTCGGATACAAGAAAAGTAATACCGAATTTGCGACCGTGGTCGAAATTAAATACTGCACCCACAATCCCCTTAAGGGGGTATCCGACGGAGGCTGTATCTCGAGACTAAGAAGTGATATGAAGCTAATTTTAACTGCATTCTCATTTTTATAACTGGTTTGCCTTCAAAAATGTAAAAAAAAATTATTTCGATGTATAAAAATAAACAAAATTTTCAATTTTTCCAAGTTGAATTTTTCTTAAACCCACTGTATCTTTTGAAGTAATAACCCGTTAACTCTGATTTGTTTTGCATTAGTTTACTTAGAATTGAATCTTAAAAGTTTTCGGAAACAATTTTTAAATGTTTTCTTAGATTCAGAAATTTGAGGTATCCAAAGAAGACCATATTTTTTGATCAATTAGTGGTAGGGAGCTGATTTTAATTGCATACAATTACTTGTGATCGGTTAAGTTATAAAAAATTAGTATTTTGGGAGAAAACAGGGTCGAAATTACGATTTTTATATTTTTCTTGCTGGAAATATCGGTTGTTTGAAGGTCACCAGACTTTGACTGCGTATAAAAGCAAAATTATATGATATATTTTTGAACCGGCTCGCAGGTCTTGTATTTGAACACTTCTCAAAAAGTGCTTTTTTTAAGATAAAAATCTGGTGTCGGTGAACTGGAGGCATCGTTTTGAGCGACCATGTGCTAAAACACTCTTCTATTTTGGCGATTTCGTTCAATTTAATGAATAATCTTAAAAGCTGTAGCAAGTCTGTTAAGCTTAGAAATTATAAAAAATTTACAAAAAAAGAGAAAATAATGATACCCTATGAGCAGCTATTTTGAAAATTCCGGGTTTTCGGACGATTTTTAGATCCATTTTTTAAAAATTCAAAAAAATATAACCTGAAATCTGAAGTTTGAACTCGAAACGAGCTGTGGTTAGCTCAAGACTTACGTTTGAAAATCAGTTAAACCCGTCGGATACCCCCTGAACACATTTTTTAACATTCAACTCGAATTTTTATAAACTTTTATATTTCGTCAATAAGAATCGGAACTAGTTGCTTGACTTTAAATAAAATTGAACATTGTATTACCGAGAATTATTTACTTTGTTGCATAACTGCACGGAATAAGCATTTTCGTAATTCTTATTTGTCTTGAGACATATAAGAATTACGAAAATGCTTATTCCGTGCAGTTATGCAACAAAGTAAATAATTCTCGTAAACACAATGTAGAATTTTACTTATAGTCAAGCAACTAGTTCCGATTCTTATTGACGAAATATCAAAGTTAAGTAAACTTAAAATCAGTGCAATTATACAACAAAGTCAATAATAGTAATCGAAATTAATAATTAAATATTTGCACTTTCTGCTTATATACAGAATGCCCGCAGCTCTAAGTTATCCAAAGTACAGAATGAAAAAACAACAGAATATGAACATTTTGAAACTGTTATTTTTCGCTGAGCTGACGTGCGCTGTCATGAAATTTGATGGTGATTTTTATTCATCATCACAGTTTCACACGCCAAAAATAGAACTAAAGTCGTTTGAAAAAATTGTTGATAAAATTGCTGGTATGGTAGAATCGTATGTCTTAGACGAATCACGATTGGGAATTGACTCTTCTTGGGGTCAAAAACTGTTTGTGAACGAAACAACTCAAAATGTGACTTCTGGAAATGGTCATTTTGATAAATATCCGGCTGATGTACAAAACATTGGTAGATTATTTCAAACTATGGAAGAGCATCCTCAGCCGAAATCGTTAGAAACAACGGGTAATGTCCCAGCTTGGCTCAAGGGAAGTTTTTACAGAAATGGACCTGGAAAATACGAATTCGGAAATGATACTTTCAAACACTTTTTTGACCCTTCTGCAATTGTACAAAGACTCGAAATCAAGGATTCAAAAATACAATACAGATCTCAATTTATAAAATCTAGAAATTATCTTGGAAATTTGGCAGCGGATAAAATCGTATATAATGAAGTGGGAACTTGGGCAGAAAGCTGGGAAGTTTCACACTATGAAGATGGGACACCAATAACAAGTGTGGGAGAATTGGCCATGGTGAGTTAACTTCGTAGAATTTTATCTTCTGAGCACTTTTTGCGGTAGCAAGAAAAATCTGGGACATTGTTTGCCCCCGAGTTTACCAGGGAGCGAACACATTAAATAAAAATAAGAGGCAAGCAAAAATAAGGGCAAATTTGATTGCTATTACTTTTAAAAATTTATTGACGATTTCAAGAACTTCGCAAAATTTGTATTTTTGTTTTTATTTGGTCCAGGGTTATCTAAATTTGTTGTTTTCGCAACTGAGCCCAAATTACTTTGAGAAGCAAAACACGTGTGCGAAAAACGTGAATTGATATCAAACTAATCCAAATTGATAACAAAAATCTTCAAATTGACCACAAATCTCGATAGAAAAGTAATACAGGGTGTATGGTTTTTCCCTTCTTTTTTCCAAACTGGTTACACTTGATTTTCGCCGTTTTGATTGGTTGGATCTGAGAAAACTCTTCTGACAACCAATCAAAACGGCGGAAATCAAGTGTTACCAGTTTGGAAAAAAGAAGGTTAAAACCCTACACCCTGTAAATGCATTGGAAGACTTTTTAATAATGAAAGCTTTAAAAAATTTGGTTTTTATATGATTTATTTCGAGGATAATGGTGAGGTAAAAGTTTTTTTATGCCTCCAAATTGACTCTGGTGACCTTTGAGCGAGAGCGAATAAAAGTTTGGCAATGTCTTTTCCTGGTGTAAATGTTTTGAGCCTCAGTAAACATGAATTTCAAAAGCTATATTTAAGCGACCAAGTTTCCCCTAGTCAATAAACATGAACTCAACATATTTTTCAGAATCGTTGTCAATACATGATGGAGCATTTTCCCACTGATAACGCAGATGTGTCCTTAACAAAAGTCTCAGGCTGGCTCGTCGCCATGACCGAAACCACTCTTATTCATCTCATTGATCCAGAAACCCTCGAGACTTCACATTCACTTGATATTTTTAATGCCCCTAATCTCCCAGAAGATTTACAAATCATGACAGTTACAGCTCATGGACATGTGGATAATGATGGAACTTATTGGAACATGGGCACTGCAATGGATATGCATGGAAAAATGATCCCGGAAGTTGCTTATTTCGTCTGGAAAATTCCTGTCGCCGATTCTGATGTGAAAGTTTCGCCTGAAGAATTTCTAGCTTCGATTGAATTTTCGCCATCTTTTGCTCACAACACAGATTTATGGGATTTGGACGCTCGATGGTTTCATATGTTCAGGAAGGTATACCATTTTCATCGGGTTTTCCTAGACAGTTTGAAATATTCGCGAAATAAGACTCCAACGTTGACTGTAAATATCGCACAAATTTTTTATAATGAATTTCCCAAAAATGTTGTTTTTATAGTTTTAAACAGTGAACTTGAGGCAGTAATCTGATTTCAAGTCTCACTCTTCCGAAATGGACTTTAAATTATTATAAAAATTGTGGTGTACACAAAAATAATATTATGTACACTACAGATAGCCATTTATGATGATGTAAACCGTTTGTGTACACAAAAAAGTGCACTTGTATTATATTGTGTCAACTTGTAGCAACTTTGCCTCATCAAAATTTTAATCTGGTTATCATAATACATAACACAAAGTTCAATAAAAATCAAACATTTTTTTGAATTTACACAAAAATTTATTTTGACTTTTGAAATTATCGACCAAAATGGTAAACCTCTGTTTAGTGGTTCGAAAGACTTTTTGATCCTTCCGCTGAATTCTCTGGTTATTGATGGCCTTGGTAGTATGATGGCTTGTGCTGAAGGAAAACCACTCACCATAGCAATGAAATATCGACCAGAAAATGCTGGGGAATTCAGAATTTTCTCAAAAAAGGATAATAAATGGCTAAATGATACTTGGAAGACGAAAGATTTCTTGCAGATTCATATGGTTCAAGCTTTTCAGGATGAAACTGATAACAATATTATTTATCTTGACACAGCAGTAGCGGGAAATGGAGATAATATCAATAGCTATTATTATGATGTGAGTAATTTTTTTGATATCACTTTCTGAAAACAGTTTTAAAGTAGAGATTTCTCACTAAAATATGACCCCGGTTTGTTTTAGAAGCTCAACTTTCAAATCCAACTTTGATTGGAAATTTCAAGAAAAATGAGTTAAGCCATGAGATATTGTGAAGTTATTTGTTTTGCTAAGGTTCATAGAATAAATTTTTCAAAATCGTTAACACTTCTTATTTAATACTGTTTATATAAATCTTTGCTCTGAAAGTCGCATTATGCGGTCGAGAACCCTGATGAAAATATTTTAAATGTTTTTGTTTGTGTTGAGACATTGGTTAACATCAAATTTTACTTAACAAATGTAACATGTTTGATGTTTTGAATTTTCTGCGACTGAAATTATTTTGTTCTCATTCTGAATTATATTGGAATTCACCTGAGCCAATTATCTTCATTTATTGCGTATTATAAGTTTCGGGCTTGCATATTGTTTCAAGAATAAATATTCATATAATTACGTTGATAATAAACTGAAAACAAAATTCAAATTTGAATTTAAAGTTAATTTTATGTATTTTTCCCGCAAAACCCTCAATAATATTCATTTTAGAAATTGAATCAAACTGGTGATGCGTTAATTAATCAGTACACTCAAAGTTTACCTATTGGCACAATTGAAAGATATACTTTTAAACTTGATGGAAACAATTTTGGGAGTGAAAGAACTTTTGAAACATCTTCGAAATTATTGATCGATGATACTGATGATAGCGAAGATTGGCGAGGTTATCATGAAGCTGGTATGGATTTCCCTACTGTTAACTATGATACTCATTTTGCATTACCATACGATCATTTTTGGGCAAATGGTTTTGGAGCTATGGTTCCTGACAGGTAATTTTAAATATTTGACTCCAAATCCAAGGATTCTTTGACGAAAGTTCAAAAATAAACAAATGAGAAAATAATTCAATTTTCAATTTATTTCACCGAAAAAGTCACAAAATGTTGGCTTTGATAAAAATCATGCATCATAACACGAAAATTCTCTCAATTTATTCATTCAATTATGTAAGAACGGCAAAATAAACCTTGTCAAAAATTAAAAACAGTTTCAAAGTTTCCTATGAAGCTTGAAAATATAGATTTTTTCTGAAAAAATATCGAGAAAATTTGAAGTGATAGGCAAAAATTTTCGAAAAATGCAGATTTTTGAAAAACGGGAGATAATTTTCTTGTGGGTCCGAAATTGATTCAAATGTGAGCTGATCAAATTTTACCGTACCTAGAAAATGATTCAACTAAATTAAAACTAATCTCTATAAAGAATTTTTATTTATTTTGACATCAAATTTTCATACTTGAACTGAATATATCAAAAATGATCCTCGTCCAAATATTTTTCTTAAATACTCTCCTCAAAAGATAAAAGAACTTCAATAATTAAATTGGCTCAAACGTTTCCAAAAATAAATATTAAAATGCAAAAATTAAATAAATGTTTTCAAGAATTTATCACACTGAAATTTCATCCAAGAAAAGATGGGTTTGGAGAGAAGATGGCTATTCCCCATCTGAGCCAATTTTCGTTTCGAGTCCTGATCCAACCAGCGAAGATGATGGCGTGATTTTATCTTTAGTTTCTCCATATGATTCCAGAGATGATAAAAATGAATTCAAGCCCTTTTTGCTCATTTTGAATGGTCGAGATTTGACCGAACTTGCAAGAGCTTACTTTCCAGAAGAATACTCAATTCCTATTGGATTTCATGGGACCTGGGTAAAACAGTGAAATACACCAAGATTTTGGTGAAAACCTGCAATTATTTTGTGAAGCTAAACTGTCATTTCTGGTTTGAAAATCAGAAAAGTTACACAAAAATAGACCGACGCTCATCATAAAAGTTTGGATTTCATGTCTCAAAAACCAACAAATTATTCTGTCAAACATGTATATATTTTTATAACTGTCACTTGCTTCCATATTACCTCTGCTTAATAAATCAAATATATGAAAATCGAGTTTTAATACTCAATAAACCAAGGCTTTTAAAGATATTTGCAAAATAATAAAAAATGCCGACATAACAAACTGGGTGCAGTTCTAAAATATTGGAATTTTTTCAGATGACGAATTTTTAACATCATATCCCCTCACGAGGAAGGTTAATATTTTATAATTTGACCAAGTACGTTTCTACTTTAAGTAGTGGTTATGTACTATATCAAATAAGAAACCAAATTAGAAACTACCTTCCTCGTGAAGGGATATACTGTATATCACATATATCATATACAACCAATTTTTTGAAAATCATGAGTTCCAGAATCAACCGAGTGATTTACAATTGCCTGTAACAAACTAATATCAAGAATTGGGTAGGTTTTCACGCCGATTTTGATTCAAGATCTGGACGTGTATCAATCGGGCTTGTTATCAGAAAAGATAGTCGGTCCACAAAGAGGTGACAAAAATGTTCTGGGTGGCCCTTCTTATTTTCGATGTTAAGNTGAAATTCATATTTCAATTCATTTTGCAGTATTTTAAAATTGTTCGTAAGGAAATCATCCCTAACTTTCCGTATAATAACTTTTCTCTACCAACACAAAACTTTCTATATTTCGAATTTTTGAAATCTTGAAACTTCCAAAACTTATATTTTAAAAACTTGAAACATGCTCACACAAAACTTTGTATCATTGATTTTAAAAAATATGTTTTTTACATGGCCAACTTAGTATATAAATATATTTGTTGAGTATCTCATCTCAGAATTTTTGAAGATTAAAAATTGCTAGCTTTAGTTGTCTAAGTATTAAATACTCTCAAGTGAGAAACCGAGTATTTTAAATACAATTTTTTTACTTTCTGCCATTTTTGTTTCAGTTACCCCCCAAAAAAATGATAACTTTTTAGCGCCCACCTCAAGGTCTTGATTCCTCACAAAGTTGACGGAGCCAAATAATTGTGTGAGACTAGACGGAATAAAGATAAGGATTAAGATAATAAGATGAATCAATTATTGATATAAACTATAAAAAAACGGGGCTTTTCTTCGTTTTTTTTTATATATATGTATCAAATTTTGAAATCTGAATACTGCACAAATACAATTTGCGGAATTCAACACATAATGTCGATGCTAAAAAAATATAGGGAACTATTATTTGTATTTCAGCGAGAGACTAAAGTCCTGTACTCAGCGCTTTGCTGTTTTTAAACAAAAATTTGTAAAAAGTTCAATTTGCTGATTTTCTCAGGTAGCTTTTATGAGGATCATTAAAAACCTCGAATTAATGGTTAATTTCTAAATAAAAAAAATATTTTGCCACATCGATAACTTAAGAATTTGGTGGTTTCTAATTTGACATATT
>SCLH01000914.1:268013-291989 GCA_004367855.1 Oikopleura vanhoeffeni
ATCAAAATTTTTTACCAATCAGCGTCAAATTAGATAATTAGGTTTAACATTTTGGCTTAAAAATAATTGAAATTTCTAGAATTCGATTAGGACATTTCCGATAATTTTAATGTCATGCATCGTTTTCGGTGGGTCATATTCACCAATAAAAAATGTTCATATCATGGTGAAATACCGGTTTTATGCGGGTTAAAGCAAAAAAATATTCGAATTTTGAAAATTCTAGATTTTGTTCTAGATTGTTTTGAAAAAAATTGCCACCATGAGATTCCTTGGGCCAACTTTAGTCATAACCGATATAAATGTATCATAAATTAATTCTATAAAGGGCTCAAAAAAAACCGACACCTACCTCCTTAAATTGAGAGTTTGATTTTTTTTTGGGAATTTTATTGAAATTAGCACAAAGGAAGTTCGATCAGAAAGTGATTTTCTGGAATTTGGAAAAAAAATTGGAATTGGAAAATTTTACATAAGACGATTTCAAGTAAAAAATTTTAAAACTCAAAAATTGGTATCGATGTTTTTAAGCTATCTTGTAAAGATTTTTTTTCGGTCATTTTAAGACGTAGGATTTTTTTGCGAAACGTGAAATATTGAAAATTTAAATAAGTGAAACTTCTTGAATTCATTATGAGATCAAAAGAAACAAATAAACAATTTACACATCTGCCGTTTTGAAGATTGTAATCTTTTAGGAACTGTAAAGGAATATTGTAATCGATTTTCACCGAGACAGGTGAGAAACTGTGAGACTGAAACTGACTTTCATTTTAATTTAAACAATTAATTTTATATCAACAAAAATTGATCTAATTCTTAACATTAATTAAAAATTATTTATTTCTAAATTATTTTTTTCGGAAAATGAAAGGTTGGCAAATTGAAGCAAAATTTGACAATTAAAACATTCATATTAAAAAAAGTACATATTCTTAATTATTCCAAATGGTGGTCTAACCTCATTTTCAACTTAAAGTATCACAAAAATACCAGATGAACAGTTAGAAAACTCTTAAAACAATTTATTAAAAAATCAGCTAGAAGAAAGACGCGTTTTTTCATGAATTTAAATTTGATTGACCGCGGGCCGACAGAACTTTATTTAACTTAAAAAACCTGACTTTAGCGTTTAAAATATGAGGAGTATAAAACGATTTGCAGTCATTATTAAATAGACCACTGCGTAAATTATATTATAATTTCACAAATTAATTTTGTGTTATACAAAGTTTGTACAATTAATTTGTGAAAATAAAATACTAAAGTCATTCATTTTGTGAGTGATTATAAAATTAAGTGTTAAAAAATAGATTGTTTGAAATAATTGGAATACTAGAATGTAGTGTCGAATTTTCAGTCTCACGGAAATTAATGTAAANACCAGTGGTCATTATTTAATAATGACTGCAAATCGTTTTATACTCCTCATATTTTAAACGCTAAAGTCAGTTTTTTTAAGTTAAATAAAGTTCTTGTCGGCCCGCGGTCAATCAAATTTAAAGTCATGAAAAAACCGCGTCTTTCCTCTCAGCTGATTTTTTAAAATTTGTTTTTAAGAAGTTCTCAACTGTTCATCTGGTATTTTTTGTGATATCCTATAAGTTGAAAATGAGGTTTAAGACCACCAATTTGGAATAATTAAATATGTACTTTTTTTTAATATGTACAGTTTTTTAATTGTCAAATTTTGTTCAATTTTGCCAACTTTTATTTTTCGAAAAAAATAAACTAATTCTGCGTTATATCGAGTTGACCTTCTTTATGTATTTAGTTTAATTTATGATATAATTTATAATTTAATTTAACATCTCAAATATAATAATTCTTAGACATAATTTATAAATACAGTATTGAAAAGTACTAGACTACAGCGCTCGCCCTATTGCACTGCTAGCTCTGCCACACTACCACTTTCCCAGCTTTACCACACCGTTCTATAGAGTATATTTGGACGCGGACGACTGGGACCGTACCACGGTATTGACCATACCTCAACAATCATACAGTCTACCGGTTTACAGGTCTATTTAAACCAGTCTACAGGTATATTTTAAATTTTTTAAATTTCTTTGGTGGTATCAAAAAAACTAATAAAATCTGAAGTTTTAATCATGAAGAAATTAATTATCATATTCAAATACATCAAAATCGTGAAACTTTAAACATTTGATTTTTTCCATGATAGATTGAGTTTTGAAACTGTTAACTGATTAAATGTGAAAATTTAGTTTTGACTTAACTTATCAATCCATTGTACAGAATTCTGATTTGTTGTTTTAAAAAAATGAATAATTTTGAGAAATGAACTTTAATTTATTTGGCTGCAAATATCCTGGTTTGACCAACACAGCACAAAAATCTTGAATTTTTAGTTTTAAGCAATCTTTTGAAATATTTATTCAGAATATGAAATTTCATCAAAATTTTTTTTCTGTCTAAATTGTGGAATCGGTAAGCGTCAAGATGAGCCATTGAGCTGCGTTTTGGAAGCACTGGATTACTCTTATCATATGCGCTGATTTCTGATACATTTTCAGAACAAACAAAGTCTGATTTACTAATTTTTTATAAGTTTAAAAATGAATTGTTTGATAAGTTAGACAGAAAAACAGTTACTTATTTCTAGAGACGACATTCTTGTTTCAAATCCACAAATTGAATAAGCCTTATATTTTTATAATTATACATTTTTAGAACGAACAGTTTTTAAGGTTCGTATTTCATATCGAAAATGAAACCTATATATTTAATGGTATGGCTTTTACTGCCTAATATAAATATATTCAAGCTACTTCAAAATAATCACAGGAAGTTATTCTCTTTCATAGAAATTAAAGGCATTAAAGCACAGAATTCTGATAATATATGAGTTGAAACCATGCTCTCCATTTTGCATTTCGGATAATTTTTTCCACATCGAGAGACCAAAAGCGTTGCGTTTCACAGCTGAAATTATGTTTATTCCGGGCGTAAACTAAGTGATTTATTAATATGATTCTTCCATTATTTTTCTGATATTACCTTTATGTTTATCATTTTTATACGATTGAAGCAGAAACATACTGGAATTTGGTTTCTTAGGCCACTCAATATTGTCCATTGGAACATTTCCCCGAAAATTGTCAGCTAATTCTCCACCTCGTTTCTCATACTGTTCATGAGCTACCACTCTTAAATTCGAGAAACATTTAAGTATTGAGTTTTTATATTTAACCCCCACCGGCACGAGATGTCTTACCCCCACCTGCACGAGATTTCTCACCCCACCTGCACGAGAGTGTTTTAGAACACACACATAGTATTTACTTAGATTGCTGACCGCAAAATAGCTTTTTAAATTTTGAAATTGATATTTATGGTTCTTAAATTGCAAGAGTTCAGTTGTTTCAAATGAACAATATTAGTCAAGAGGTGTTTTGAAGCCTCTTTCACTACCAGGTGGTTCCGTGTGTAAAAATTACTTTTGCAAAGTATTTTTGCGTGAAAAACTATCGCTATAAGTATATTCATACATCATATTTGATTCCAGTCGCGAGATAGACGAATTAGCCCTTATCACCACCAGGTGGCGCCGAGTGTCGAAATTAATAATATCAAAGTTTTCCCTTCCAAAAGTCAACCTAGTGAGTACATTTGTAGATCATTATCTTGTTCCAACAAAAAATTGGATTGAAATAATCGCATTTGCTGGTCTGATTGAAGAAATTTCTTAAACTCACCAAAATTTTAGAAAATTTAAAAATGGGAACTATCGGGGGTCTGTTCCGATATTCCGCCGGCCAAAATGACACTTCCCCAAAATGTGTTTGGTCTCTGTGTTCTGAAACACGCTCGTGCAGGTGGGAGTTAAGTGAAAATAGGTTCAGCAATAGATTTGTTTTCCGAGTTCCAAGGTTATTACAAAAAACTTTGATTTTTTTTGCCAGTATCGAATCTTAAGGTGGTAGCGGTCGTACTGTTTTTAGGTTAATTTGAGGTCCACAAATAGCACGAAATTGCTAGGGAACGACAAGCATAAACTGATTAAAAAAATGATGAAAATCCCGATAAAATTCTAAATTTTCATTTTGTTGAAAATTTTCATTTTTTTGAAAATTTTCTTGAGTTATTTTCTCAGAAAACATAAAAACCTAATTTTCGACTAGAAAAACTCAAAATAACAAAAAGCTGTAACCAGATTTTCTTCCCGGCATCATCTAAGCTGTAATTTGATGGTTCTTTCGACTGAATCCGACAACTTTATTTTTTTGAGTTTTTACTGCCGGTCTACTGAAATGCGATTCTCTAGAATTGAACATAAAATTTAAGAAATATATTTCCAACAAAATAACGGAAATAAGGCGAGTTTTGATAGTTTTAGAAAGTACTGACACGAAAGTCCGAGCAATAGTGTTTCCGTGGTTCATGTCAAGATGGAGTGAAATCGTATGCGAGCTCTAGGAGTAGAACTTTGGAATTTTGACTTGAAGTTCTAGAACTCGCTGCATAGTGGTCAACTGGCTTGGCCAAGAATTATTCTGATTCATTATTTTTGTAGATCAAGGATAGATCGACCAAATGGCTATTTTTGAAAGTTTCGAAGGAGTGTTATATTCTGATAAAGTAGAGTACAAATGTACATTTTGACAACCGCTACCAACATAAGCCTTTTTATTTAACACCATAGAATCAAATTTAAACAGTCACAAAGATTTTAAGTGTTTTGCTATTTTTTAAATCAACTTTATTGAATTAACATAATTTGAGTCACTTCGGATTTTTTCGGTTTTTAAATTTCAAATTTAATTTTCAAACTTTATTATTTTCACATTAATAAAACAAAAATACGACGTGAATAATATATCCTCCGAAAAATAAAGTAAAATAACTGTCAAATTAACTTTTCGATGTGATATCAAGACACCGTTAAACACAGGGGTGGTGAATGCAGAGATTTCAAACTTTCAAAACAGAGAAAGTAACCTAGACAATGTCAAGTCGGCATTGTCATTCTGTTGATTATTTCCTAGCGTTGGTTAACTTTTCAAAATTATCGTTGCATTATCAGTATTATTGTTTTTGGCAATTAGCATACACGGGGGGCAATATATCGCTGAAAGTTTTTTCTTCAAAAAATTGGCAATATTAGGCAATTTCGGCAATATTCCTTTATCACACTTTTGTTAGAATGCGTAGCCACAACGTTAAAATCACAAGTTAAAAGGTGTAGTGGCTACGCATTTTAACCAAAGGGTGATAAAGGGATATGGCGAAATTAATCGTTTTTCTTGTTCAATAATAAATAACGCGTGAGCGGTCGAAATGACATTTTAATTTGGATCTTTTGTATTTATAAAGAGTTTAACCCTCCGAAGCATTTAAAAAATAGTTCCGCCGAGGCACGATAGCCTTTCAGGAGGCTTGACTTTGAGCGTTGTTCACAGAACACTCATATGAGATCAACCTACAATTTTTCCTAAATGATAAAGTTGAAAAGTTAAATTTTCGAAAAAATATTTCATATTCTAGAAATTTTATGTTCAATTCTAGAAAAAAACGTTTGAAAAGCAAGGTTAATAAAACCACGTGATCCTACCTCATGGTAAGCTCCAGGAAATGTATGTTCATCTTAATAACTGCGCAGTACTTTGTTCTACTCCATATTTTGGCTAATTGAGTATATCTGTAGGAAATCACGTTTTTTAGGGAAAAAATTGTAAGTTTTGTCTATATAATGACATTATTTTACCATTATTACAATATTAAGGAAAATATGGTACATGTTTAAGAGTACCACTCTGAAACGATTTCAACAAATTAAATTTTTTTTAATATATCATTTTATGGATATTATTATCGAAATAAGATATTTTGAAATTTCACACCCAAAAAAATATTCTTGCTCCAGATATGTCCAGAAAACTAATGTTTCTTGCAAATTGTACTCAAAACACTTTCCTAAAAACTGGCGTATTTGAAAAAAATATTTTCTCGAAAGTAAAATTTAAGCGAAAAATCGTCTTCCGATCAACTCGTCATAAAATTTAAACCCAGTATCCGAAAAAAATAAAAAAAAATTGATTTTCGGCAAAAATCGACCACTCAGGGTTGATTTGCCACATATACTGGTTTGTGTGAAAGTTTATTGCGCGTCTTTTGGTATGAAAATTTTTCTTCAAAAAATCAATATTTTTACAAAAAATGATAACTTAGTTCGAAAAATCGTATTTTTGAACTAAATAGGGTTTTTTACTCCCAAACTAGTTAACAAGCCAAAACAAATCAGATGTTTTTCGAAAGAAAAATACATCAATTCCAGTGATGGTGAAAGAAGTCCCTGAGGTTGTTCTACCTTGTTTGTATAAAAAAATTTCTATGAAATTTGTTAATTTTTTTTCAAAAATAAATTAGAAAAACAAATCCCCTTTAATTGGCCTTCGGCCGATTTTGGGCTTATTTTTAGTCAAATTTAAACTTTAAACATAAATTCGCCCTTTATTAGCCTTCGGCCGATTTGGGAATCATTTTCATCAAATTTAAATTTAAAAAAATAAAATCCGCCTTTATTTTGATCACGTGACGACCAGAAACATTTTTTCGTATGTTTTTTCAATTTTTTCCATATATTAATAACCTCCAAGAAGTTTCAGAAAAATCCACCCATCATTTCTATCAGTCTATATTGATGATAAAAACCCTAGCTATATGCCTCGGAGGGTTAATAATAGGTTAAAATTAAATAAAATGTGGAGAATAACGTACTTCACTAAACGCATTCACATAACAAATTTAAGAATTCAATCTTGAAATATGAATCACTCCGAATCTGAGTCTCAGATTAATTTTTATTACTACTCTCAAACGCTCACGCAGTTTTAGCGATACTGGCTTTTACGGTGATTCGGGCAGCAACAAGAATCAAGCTTTTAATCCTCTAATTGCGTAGGTTTTTACCGCGATATTTGCAAAGTCGGTGATATTAGACTCACGATATAGACCCCCTGTATTTGCTCATTTTTCTTGATGTGTAAAAACTAACATTGTAATCAACATGATAAATACAATTTTTTTAAACATTTCCAAAACTATTTTTAGTGACTAGTTGACCATTTTAATTTTCTTATATAGTAGCTAATGTTTACTTCACAAAGTAGAACATCCCAAAGGATTTAATATTTTAGATTATTTTTGAATATCAAAAAGTAATGCGTGTACCATACAGCTCACTAATATATTTTAATTTTATGCTGATCATCTTGAAGGAGATCCCTTAAGTTGCTTTAAAAGTCTGTAAGAATAACTTTCAGACTTGATGTGAAGGGCCTCGGTGCATTTTGACAGATACGGATATTGGCTCTAGATGAAAAAGTCTCAACAGGGTTTATATATTCTTTTCAATATACCACCAAAGAAATGTTTTATACTCAAGGCAACTTTTGTAACAACAGAATTTTTGAGGTATTGCTTTTCAAGAAAACTTTGAGTTCGAATTAAACTTTTCGAATTCAACAAATTTTTGAAATAAGTTTCGAACATTATAAAACAAATGTCTTATTTTTGTTTAAATTTTTTTACATTGTTTGTTTCAAATCAACATAAAAAACTCTTCAAATGGCCACTTAAACATTTCGCTTAGGTGACCACACATTTTTATATGCTATTTGAAAAATCATCTGGCATCTTTTTTGGATTTTCGGTCGGAACTATTTGGAAATATTTTTAAAATTTGCCTCATTTCTTGTTCAAAATTTTTCAAACTAGTTTTTTTGGGATCCTTAGCTGAAAATATTTTGAATAGCTACTTTCACTATATTAAAATATGACCTCGTTTTCTTCATTCGCTCTTGTTTATACTCTGAAACTTAATTTATCTAACGAACTACGGTTTGGCATAAATCCATCGGAGCCTCTTTTCATCCAGATTTTAAGAAAAAATATCACACTGAAAATTGCCAAATTGGTAAGCCAACCTGTCAACCGTTTATAATTTTATTCATTTAACTCATGAAAAAAATTATTTCTTTCTTTGTGCTAAAATTTCGTTTTTTTTCGTCTTTTTGCAAAAATTTAAATTTTCAATTTTGACTCAAAAATCGTATGAATTGACCGTTTTTTAGGGTTTTTAATTTATAAATAATAAATTTTACTGTAATTTAGACACCTTCGATAGCAAACGCGCATTTTGGGAGTGTTTTTTTCAAAAGACGAGTTACAAAGTAAAACTAACCAATCTGAAGACATTCAGATTAAGGTCTGTAATGATCAAAACCTTGGCTGCAAATCATATCAGTTTAAGAGTTGAACTACATGTAGTAAATGGCATTTCACCAGTTAACCGAATGAAACCTGCGTAATTTAAATATCAAAAAATGTTCGCCTTCAAAGAAACAAAAAAAAGTTGAAATTCTTGAAATAATTATATATTATCATTCGTTTATTGCAATCTAAGGGTGGATTGCCTACAACAGTTAGGCAGTATAGTGCACAAGCTTCATAGTATGTCGTTAATAATGGGAAGTAAATATATTAATTTTAAAACAATACTAATTCAACTTAATTAAGAAAAGCAAATTTACACATTTTAAAAATTTAACTGCAAATATTATAAGTACTATTTCTTAAAATGTGTATCATAAGAAATGAAGATTAACATGTTTTTTATTTGGTTCTACTTATCATTAGAACAAGTTTTATAGGAAAAAAAATTAAAACAACACAGAATTTCTGTTGTCACTATTACTATAATTTTTAAAATTTTGGATAAGCGTTTGACGTAACTCAATGGTTACACCTGATCTCCATTTTTTTATATTTTGAATGAGGTTAATTTGTAATCATAAATAAGATGAATTATAGGGAACTAAGGAATTTAAAATCACGTAGTGAATTAAATTGGCTGTTGCTACTTGATTATTGCAGTTTTTTAATTCTTGAATCGGATTGGTCCGTCGCTTACGGGGTGTAGACGTTGTCTGTGATGTAAAGCTGCAGTATCGAACTACTTTAGGCGGAAATTTTCATTTTTGTTTTGAACTCTAGATTTTCTCAAAACTTAGATTTCGACAGTGGTCGCCGTAAATTTTCAGCGCCTTGAATTCATTCAATTTTTTTTGCGTTTTATATCTCGAAGAATCGTGTGAGTTAACTGGTTTTGGAAAAAAATTTATAAAAATCATTCTCGTTTCATTCTAGAGGCGCAAAACTTTAAATTTGAAACAATGGTGAAAATTTTGAAAATGAGGGTCACTTTAAGTTGATTTTTTGATCGTTTTAAAAATAAATAAGTTTCGGTTTTTGACAATTATTGAATTAACAAACAATTCTGATTCATTGTGAGAAAAAAAATGATTTGTTTGTTCGAAACAAAGAGAATATTAGATAGAGTCCCGCGCGCCTTAGTTAGTGTTCGATTTCGCGTGAAGTTCAGCTGGAAAAATTATTAAACCGTTGATTTAAAATTTCTAGTTATCTCACGGCAACAGATTAACACCATTGTATTATTAATTAAGAGTTTATTTGATGGAGGTCAAAAAAATGATTTTTCACATTACAAATCGATTTATATTCAGGTGTTTCATGCTGTTGGACTCTTAACCCTTGAAGGCTCCGGACTATTTTCAAAAACCTGTAGATCGAAAAGGTCTCACATTATCCAACAATATATATATCGCCGCCAATCGTTTTCGATACAAGACTTGGATGTTAGAGACTGCTCGCTCGTAGGTATCTCGGATAATTTCACTATCGCCTTCAGTCTACAATACAATTTTATTAAATCTGCAATTTAAGTACAGAAGTATGACTTTATACAGACATGTAGAACCGTACGGTTTTAACCTCATTTTGACTATGAAAACTATAAAAATAGATAACCTTGCAGGCTCGGACTATTTTCAAAAACACCTGTGGATTAAATACAAAATTCAGGTGCTTCTGAATGATTCACTTTTAGGAATACTTTCACTGAAACTGCTGAATTTTCATTTTTCGTCCTGACAGCTCTGAGAAACTTTATGTCTTCAAAGTGATTTCGATAAGTTGCGTAGATAAGGTTATTTTTTCGGAAAAACTTGGAGTTAGACCGCGAAAATTTAATTTTAATCTTTTCCATTATTAATTTTTGTTCTGACGTCTCTCATTTCCTCAAAAAAATTGCGTAGGTTGAAGCACAATTTGTGAATGTCACTTTTCTATAGGTTAATAAGTTAAAATGTAATTACATACTATTAAGTTTAACTCTTATCCTTAATCTCGAAGGACTAGAGAAATAAAAGTTCCAAGCCTTTAACTTTCCTTATGAGCTCTCAAGTTGCATACTTAAGTGGTGGCAGGAGCCTCCAAGGGTTAAGCCATACTAATCAAATATTTTTATTACTTATTTAAAATGAATTGCGAAGTTGATTTCTGGATTTAATTCAGCACTTCAAAATCTCAGTTCAAAACTGGACGAGCAGCTGGCCGCAGCTTGATATGACATGGTTATAAATATCCACCTGAGATACGATCATAATTATTTTTGTATAATTATACAGTATAATTATAGTATTTATAATTATATTGTATGTTAAGGTTGTTTGTTATTATGTTTTTTATCATAAAATTATGATGACCTATCAAGACGACAAGCTTAGAGACTTTAAGTGATAAGAATAAAACTGCTTCCATCCTTTTTCTTCATTTATTATTTGTTATGTCATGTTCCTTGTACTACAAGGCTTGTAGTGTGAAAAATGGAAACTAAATTAGATTCATTTTATCAGCATTCGATATACGTGGACTTCCTGGTCGTATTTGCTAGATTTTTGGCAATAATTTTTAAATAATTCGGCTTTATGACAAACTCATCCGATTACATTCTCGATAACTCAGACTGAGCTCAAATATCTTGTGAATAATAAAACACAAAAATTGGTCCAAATCCGACCATTGCCTCGAATTTTTTTAAGAAAAACAAATAAATAAAAATTTCAGAAATCTCAGAAAAAAGGGTAAATAAATCGGTTCGATAGACCAATTTTTTTATGTTATTATTAACAAGATATTTATGCTTAGTTTGAGCTATCTAAGGATATGATCGGATAAGTTGTTTTCAAAAACCGAATTATTTTATAATTTTGGCCAAAAATAACGAGCAAAAATAAGCAAATAACGACCAGGAAGTCGCGTAATCTATGTGGTATTGACTAAACCAAGTATAATACTTTTTGTGTTTTTGTGTAACACAATTTGTGTTTTCGGCCAAATATGAAAAAAAAATCGATTTGTCGACAGAAATAATGCATCAGACGGAGGACAATTTAAAAAACTAGGTTTTTTTATTTCCATAAGTTCAACAGCGTTAGCCTGTAACATAAAAGCATCAAACAATTAAAGCATTTTTATCCGAAGGTTGTTTCTTTCTTCCATCATTTTAGCTAGTTTTGAGTCGAGTTCATTAATTTTATCAAACAAGTGCTGATTTCTTACTTCAATTTCTTTCAACGAAGATTTTATGTTTTCCATTTGGTTCATTTTGTATTTTCGTCAGCCTTGTGTATGGAAATTAATTAATCATAATGTTTCTGTTAACTTTTGAAGCAGACTGAACTAGAAAGCAGTAAAATTGGAGTACAACCCAAGATACTGGTGCAACCTGAAGTCAATTTTTAAGATTTCTAATAAAAATAAGTTGATCAGATTTAGTTAAAAATACCACCAAATGAAAGCTGATGATTTAATCAATACAAAATCGGCTTACATGATATCGAAATTTTGTTCCGATATATTCTAGAATCATGAAAACCCCAAAATTTCAAATTGAACTCAAAATTTCTAGAAAACCGCCAGACACATTTTTTAAATTGAGTATAAGTTGGAGTATATGTCTTCTTACTTTCTCATGCAAAATTTTTTTTGGTTCTTTGCACTAGAACTTTTTTTAATATTCTCGATTTTTTTATGATGTAATCAAAAATGCATATTGTGGCCTTACTGAATCCATTTGGTGCATTGATCATGTCCCTCACCTGAAATAAAAAACCGACGAGTACCCACATAAAATTCAAAATATTGGCTTGACGTAAGCCTACTTTATCCTCAGTGTTTCCCTGGCTTTCGAAAACATTTAGAAATCTTAGGCATGTAACAGAGTGTCCTTTGACAAATGTTGGGCCTATTCTGAAATAAGTTCTTGGAAGAGATAGATTTTGAAGCTAAAAATCGTTAAAATAGCCAAAACTATTTAACGGCTAAAAATATTAAAAGATGGAAATGAAAAATTTTTCTTGTTCCATTTTCTGTATTTAAATGGTCAAACAAATACGGCATAGTAAGTTGACGAGTTTCTTATCATTAGTCATCGACTTTGAAAAATGTCTTTTATATCCTTCATTTTTATTGGCCGGATGTCTATGTCAGCCTGATATAACGCCTGCTGAGCACTATTAAAAAAAGCTTTGTTCTCATACTCAATTATTGCAATTAATTTTGTATATCAGTTATTTGATTTATGTTGAAGTCCCCGGGCGGGTGAGAGGGTTTAAATATAATTAAGATTATAATCATTTCCGTCCATTACTTTCAGGCAAAATACCTTTGCTGCCCCAAAACAAGTTAGGTAAAGTTTCTCTCTGCTACCACCCGTGTCCTGGGTTCTACGGTATCTTGGACCGCACCGGCAAAATTGTCTCAAATCTGTTGAATTAAATTAAAAATTGATCGTTATTTCTTTGTATGAAGGCTACGGATCTGAACCATTTTTTCGGAAATCGATGGTGTTTAAAATTCTTAGTTATTAGATTTTTTTCTCAAAAGAATCGGACAATTTTTTTTTATTTCGAATAAATCTTTAAGAAATAAAATTTTGATTTGATTTTCCCCGACTTACCGAGAACAAACAAGCTCGTGAATCTACTTTACCTTAGCGGATAAATACTCTCCTAACAATTCCAGGTTTGTATTTAAGGGCTCAAGCAGGATCTTTGTAAATAATTAAAAACTGATCTATTTCAGATCATGTTTTACGACAAAAACAAAACATCAACAATTAACCGCTGTTTGTTGTTTAACCCCTAGACTCATTTGAGTATTGATATCCCCAGAGGCATGAGAGCTTTTTTTTGGCTTGTAGTCATATTATGGGAAAAATTTAAGTGTTAGGGGATTAATTGTTGTGAAATCATTGAGATAAAGGATATACTCAAATTTTTAATTAATTATATTAAGACAATAACAATATTAATCACTTCATTTCCGCTGTGAAAAAGTGAAGTCAACTCGAACTGTTTTCCACAAGAAACCATACAATTTTAATAATGAAATGCTAGTAAAATAAAATTAAGTGAAACCTTATGTTCCTTAACCTGGTCTCCGATTCAAAATACGTTATCGGGTTCGTCGAAACGATAATTTTCACCACTGAAATGATGACATTAGTGGTAAACAATATGTCTGCGCCTTATATTTCTGCCCCGCTTTCCCATTCATGAGCAATTTATCTGTTTTCAAAAAAAATAAATAAATAAAGATCTACATTTATTAAAAACATTATCATTTTTTTTAAAGATGGTCAAGACGAATTTCTAAAAACTAAGTATTTAAGACCTTGATGTTTTAAAAATTAATTGTGAGATAGAGCTGATAAAGAAAAACCACCGAAGTCTGGCTCAAATTTTAAAACTAAAGTGCGTGACCAATTTTTTATGGACCATTTTAAAATACTGCAAAAAAACTTTAAGTCATACAAAGATCTTTGTGCAGCCGAATCGTACTTTATTCGGATACAAAGACCTTTTTTGAATGATCAGAAGGATCATAAGAGTTTTGCACTATTTTAAAAGTGGGCCAAAAAAATTAGTCTTTTCTGTGCCCACACAAATTTCGTGATCTCTAGATTTCAAATCTGTGAAGTTTTGAAACTTATTTGAGTTATTTCTGAAAAAAACTGAAAGATGCTAACGCGAAACGTAGTTTAATAAAAATATAAAATGATAAAGAAAAACCTCAGAGAAATCAAAAAAAAAGTAGGGTGAAATATTTTTCGAACGAATCCAAAAAAAAATTTTNTAAGACAATTACAATATTAATCACTTCATTTCCGCTGTGAAAAAGTGAAGTCAACTCGAACTGTTTCCTGGTTCCACAGGAAACCATTCAATTTTAATTATGAAATGCTAGTAAAATAAAATTAAGTGAAACCTTATGTTCCTTAACCTGGTCTCCGATTCAAAATACGTTATCGGGTTCGTCTATGAAACGATAATTTTCACCACTGAAATGATGACATCAAAAATATATCTGAAAATTAAGAAATGTGTTAACTATAAAACAACCAGCTTAATTAGCGGTACCTATCACATTTGTTGGTCTTTTAGGATATTTCAAACCCATTCACAAGGCACTACTCCATAAAATATTTTTATCTTGTACACCACCTCATTACTGAACACCTCGGCAAAAAAGCGGGGTGACTAGGTTGTGGGACTGCATCTCTAAAATATTTTTGTAACTTCAAATCTTTTGTTAATAAAGTTTTATAATTATCGAAAAAAAAGTGGTAAACAATATGTCTGCGCCTTATATTTCTGCCTCGCTTTCCCATTCATGAGCAATTTATCTGTTTTCAAACAAAAATAAATAAAGATCTACATTTATTAAAAACATTATCATTTTTTTTAAAGATGGTCAAGACGAATTCCTAAAAACTAAGTATTTAAGACCTTGTTGTTTTAAAAATTAATTGTGAGATAGAGCTGATAAAGAAAAACCTCAGAGAAATCAAAAAAAAAGTAGGGTGAAATATATTTCGAACGAATCCAAAAAAAAAATTTCTATCATTTGTCAGAAATTAATTGCTAACTTTATGGGCAATCAGAACCTTGAACTTCAATTTTGATTATTTTTGTTCTTTTCGGTCTTTTCAAAAAAAATGAGCCACTTTTATGACTCTATGAGTCTAGGGGTTAAAGGTTTTTGAAGAATTTTCTCAAATTATCTCATTTATGTTATATACAGAGTTATATTCGATTATTACTTTATGTACTGTATTCATATATATACTGTACTGTAAACATATATATACTGTACTGTATAAAACATAATGATTTTCTGGTGTTCAAAATAATTTTTTGTCTCAACCATTACCTTTCGAAATTTGGTGACAAATACGTCACTCAAAAATTTTCTTCTTCTTAGAAAGTCTTTTTTCATGAAAAAATAAGGTCGAGAGTCTTGACTCAAGACCCTTGACTAAAGAAAAATAGGTAAAAATTAATTTCAAAAACTGAAATTGATATCCTCATTATTAAATATTTGTTAAAGTCCAAAACATTCATAACAAACAGGGGCCATTTGATTCAAATAAAGTTGTTTTAAGATCCAAAATTTAAAATTGCCAAAATATCCTTAATATCAATATTTTCAAGAAGAATCTGACTGACCATGTCTAGTCAGAATATTTCAGATATTCTCATGGAAAAAACAGAACGCAAACATATCTCAGGTGTGCTTACAACATATCAATATATTTGTTAGCGTTTACCTAGTCAGCTTAACCTAGTTTAGCTTTCCTTAATACGGATATAAAAATAATTATGTAACAAGGATGTATAATTTTTTTTTCTAATCTGGTTATTCGAAAACGTCTGGAGTAATATGGAACGAACATGTGTTAAGGGGGTAGCAGCGATGTGGCAGATATCGTGACTATGTAATTATAATATCATTGATTCCAACAAGTGGCTTGATCTCGTGGATTCGTCTATGAGTGGATGCATATTTTCAAACATGCACATGGTTTTCAATATATATGGAAAATCCTCCCTACTGGAATTCCTGTTCCCTAGCCGTTCATAATTGACGTCAGAAAAGGTAGGACGTCAGTGTCTGCTTCTTTCTGTGATTCAGATTCCTCGCTGAATGGCTGGCCGAATGGAATTCTTCAAATGCGTTTCTCACTCGTTCTTATTGTTTACAAAAGCGAGAACTAGTTAGGTTGAGGTCAGCGAGCGCAAGAAGTCGGAGGCTGTATCTCAGATCCATACATGGGAAAAATTTAATTTATATTGCAGTTCAAATTTTTTGTCATCGGTTTTGCCTTCCGAATCAATTAAAAATTTCAAAAATTTGACCCAAAAAAAATTTCGGAAATTCGAATTTTTCCGTAAGATTTTTTTTCAAGCTATTTATGCTTTATTTTATTGAACGCTATGATCGATGAACCTTACTCGTAGACTCGATTTCGGCAAGTAGTGACCATCACCATTAAATCGCATTTTACGACGCTTAAACATTAATGACAAGACCAGTTATCAAAGTTATCGATAAACTTTAAGACAAAATGACGTTTGCGCTTTTTTTATGAAAATTTTTTACTTGTATTACAGTACTTTTTTGCAAAAATTTTTCAAATCACCAAACAAAACGTTTCATCCTGATCAAAAAAAAAATTCTAAACTATTATTGCTGTATTTTTTTGAAGCGCCTTTATCGATACCTTAAATTTTACTTGGACCAGTTTAGCCTTCGCAATTCAATCCTGCGGACCAATAAAAAAATAGAAAAATCTCGAAAAAAGTGTCAAAAATATTTTTAGATGGTATTTCTCAGTATAGCTCCCACCTTCATGTATGTCGTATAATTAGGGGCAGTTTTAAATAATAATTTGTAAATAGTTCTAAATTCAACCTAAATAAAATGAGAAAAGCAAAAGTATACGCATTTCAAGCCATTTAATTTATAATTCCTTGCTACAATTAATAATTCTTGTAACATATGTATCATAAGAAATGAAGAATAACATATGTCACAGCAAAATAATCTGAAAATTTTAAAGTTTAAATTGTTAAGTTACAAAAAATTCCCAGAACAAGCTCAGTATATCCCTATCACCTACTATTATTAATATATCCAAAATTGTTTGAATAATGAACGTTTTGACTCAACTAAATGGCTACACCCTTAATCTCCAATTTCGTCGATATCTGATTGAGTTAAGGTTTCAAATAATTAAATTCCAGCAATAAATTGATAGGGAACTTAGAAATTTAGTAAAAAACCAACATTGAATGTTGGTCTTAAATGATATACCATGTTACTTGTTGGGGCTCAACAATACTCATTCATTTTTTATGAGCCTCCGTAGCATTAATTAGATAATAATTTTGATGACAGGTAAAGTCTTGGATCACAAAGTCAGTAGCTGGTGAAACACACAGGCTAAATTCATCTACACTTACAAAAATTAACCAGAATTTACAGATTGGCTTTGTAGTGACGTCATCAAGATTACTGCTCTTTCCCACTTGACACCAAAATACGGCTAATTTAACAGAATGAAATTTTTTTGAAAAAAACGTGTAAATCGGTACTTTCAATTCGTGGCATCTGTTTTAAAAATAGTGAATTTTAATATGTTTAACGTGCCACATAGGAATTTTGTATTCAAATAAGTCTACAATTTTAAAAATCAGTTTACTTTATCAAAAAAAGGGTGGTATAAAATGCTTTACCAGAACATTTTTATAAAAAATAATAAGGTTTGAAAATATCGTATTTTATTTGACATTCCTCCCAAATTGTTCAGTAGTAAACCTAATTCGCCAATGACCGAATCCTTTTGCAGATATTGGAAAACTCGTTTTGAATCACTAAGAGTTTATAAAAAACAAATTTCTGATCAAACTGATAATCTACTGTACATTTTTACACAAGTTAATTGATTTAGTAATTATTTACAAAATTATTTCAGTAAGTCGAAGAACAAGTTTTTATATCTCTTACCAATGTTAGTAATTGAAAACAACGTCAATATCCAACACTGTCACTACCATGAAAAAAACATGCAAAAAAAAACTCTCAAAAAAATTCCAGAGAGGGGGGCTTAGGGGTTCCCTTAGGAAGCAACTTCAGTTTTAAACGAAACGTAAAAGAATTAGGAAAATAAAATAGAAGAATTGCAGTTATTTCTAAAGGACTCCAACTCAATCTGTCTTTTTTATTTGTGTCTTTAACTCTGAGGAAATGGACCTCAAAGCGTCCTTGTCTTCATGTTGGGTCTTAATTCCGAATCGAACTCCCCTTTCAACAAAATAAGCATTTCCCAAATTGTTTCGGCGACCCCGCGAACAACATGCCAATTTCGCGCAAGCGAAAATAAATCGACAAAACTTCACCAAAAATAATATTTTTTATTAAATAAAATCTATTATATCGAGCATATCCAATCATCCATATTTTTTTTTCCAAATGTTCTAATTCTCTTCTTTGGCCTGAGATCTTGGGTATCCAAAAAATAAAGTTTTTTGTCGCTTTTCTGTAACGGAAGCGATTTTTACAAAAAATCGGCCTGCCTCGACGAGAGACAAAAACCGGATTATGTTACTGGTTAAACCCAATGAAACGGAAACCAAGCGATCGCATAGGGAAACGCCGAAAACATATTAACATCAAAATGCAAGAATTATGAAAATGCTTATTGAAATAATATTAAAGAAACTCAATATTCGCATAATTTTCGTAGACGCTTGGTACACAAAAACAAAGAAACTTCAAAAAAGACTGTGGAATCCTTTGTACATGAAATGAGAGTCATGAATGATCTCATTTACATTTTAAACGACACTCGAAAGAGATTTTAATTGTGAAAAATTGAAAACAAATTTATTATAACATATATTTATGGTTATTTTATTTCTTACAATGGGTTTGTTTTTTGCTAAAGAGATAAGAGTCTACAAAAACTTTTTCTTTAGTCAAAATCACCTCTCGAACGTTAATTTGAACCATTTGAAAACGGAGGCTATTAATGATAACCTTAAAATTTTAAAACGGAGAAGCGCATGAATATTAAGTTATTGATCAACTTGGTTACCGAATTGAGTGATTTTTTATTTTTAAGATACCTCAAATTTCCGATTTTTTTCCTATTACTTGGCGAATCTCATCCTGCAGGACTCAAGTCTAACCAGCATTGTGATTACAGCACATTCACGCGTTTTATTATGAAGAAGGTGCGAACCGCTTGAAACTTTAATTCCAAAATTTTCGATATCATGCTACCAAATTATCGCATATGATGCAAAGGTTCATATGATATACCATTCATAATTGATTATTCAACACAAAAACCGATAAATTGTCTTAGAAACCTATCAGCTGGCTTTTCTTAACAACCAACAATGTCAAGCGGAAAAATCGCGAGACAAAATGCTGAACCTACGAAATGTGGTATCCGAGTTGTATGTGAGTTTTTCAAAAAAATGCCAATAAAATCTTCAACTGTGAATATTCATTTAAGCTCCAATAAATGATACAACGATTATTTTCAACAGAAGATGACCCAACTAGATCTTGCTCCGCCGGAAATGCATGATTTCTCTCATACGTGAAAAATTGACTGTCAATCATGATTTGAATCAGAAAATTTTGAATGTGGAGCTTTCATAAAAATTATATGTCTCCAATTTACTATACAAAAATTGCCATACGAAAATGAGAAGACGAATAATATTGCGTTCATTATACTTTGCTTTGATTTCCTTTGAATTTTTAATAAAAACTATAAACAAAACCAAACTTAGTTAAATTTTGGTTCATGTTTTTTTGTATGCAAATTGACAACAGTCGGCCAGAATTTTTGATTATCGTATACAGCATGTAACGTTTTCTTTCTTTTTTTCCATTTGCATAAATTGCTATCCGCTAATGAGAACGATCAATTTCGGCAATACCTACGGCTTTTCAGATTAAACAATCAAAACGCCAGAATTCAGATTTATGGAAATTGGAAAAAAGAAGGCAAAAACGTTACACCCTGTCATATGCTCAAATTATTTGTGTTAGAATATATTTCTGAATGTTGTGAACGAAGCTTTTTTGAAAAAAAATCGCCGATTTTAAATTGTAATCTAGTTTTTTGAAAAAATTTTAAGTTGAAAATTTGTGATATTTGATAAGTTTTTGGCAATAAAAATCCTATTTCAGAATAATA
This sequence comes from Oikopleura vanhoeffeni, assembly GCA_004367855.1. Lineage (NCBI taxonomy): Eukaryota > Metazoa > Chordata > Appendicularia > Copelata > Oikopleuridae > Oikopleura > Oikopleura vanhoeffeni. The sequence goes on from SCLH01000914.1 coordinate 287,962, forward strand.
TAGATTTATCTATGTTTTGTATAAAATAAAAAAAATTTGGAAATAACTTGAGGGCGCGTGAGCTGTGTAATAATGAATATTAAAAAAAAATACTGTAAATACGTCCAAAAAAGTCGATTTTCAGCTTTGTTACCGATAAAATCATTTGCCAAGGAAATATTAAGAAATTTTTTAATTTTTTCGTACCTCACTAATAATAGGTTTTTCTCGAAACCGTACTATGGCCTCAGAAATTCGATTTAAAGTATATTTGCTCAAAAACGATAAAAATTACACGTTAAATTTGCCGATTACGGACCGTAATTTGACGGTATCTTCAGCGTTTTTATAAAAATCATTTCCAGCGACTGTATCAACTTCTCACACAAAAAAGCTCATTTTCGCAATCGATATACGTGGTACTATACCTGTGTTTTCTCTATATCTGATTTAGCTTTTTGATCACCACATGTGGCAAGTTTCAGGTACCTCAAATCTTTTGACCATTTTCACCCTCTAAAAAAATATTTGACATTTTTTCCGAGATTTTCTATTTTTCGGAACTTTATTTTTCGTCAAATCAAAAAATTTTTAAACAAAAAATTAAGTTATCTACGCATGTATGGACTTCCGAGGAACGCTTCCGTCGGTTTACGTCAAATTTCACCATCTTAGAAATATTGTTCCAATTTTTTTTGAGATTTTCGAAATAAAATTTAGTAGATTCAAGATTACATGTGCAGGCTATCCTGGTGCAAGTTAAATTAAACTTTCGTAGACATTTGACACTGAATCTGTAACCCAGATCGATTTCCGGCAACTAGTCACCATTCTATAGATCGAGCCATTAAGCAAAGTTTCATTATCAAACATACATTTTTCAATAGCTTAAAATAATATTCAGCCAATTTGCAATAAAAATAAAAAATAAAAAAATTCCGATGAACAAAAAGGCATTTAATGGGATGAGAAAAAAAAATTTCGCAAAAATTGTTACCCCGGGACGGGCAACCAGTGCATATCGAGTACGAATTTAACGTTTATTTATATTTTTTTGAACTACTGTTAGGTAACTTCAAAGGGTTTTTCTCTAGTTCCATTTAAACATTATATATGTGTTTCATCAAAAATTATCTAGTAAATTGATCTCTGAAATTATTGTTTCATTATCATTTAATTGTTCTGAGAAACCAAAGACGTAGTCACGCCTACGCCTGCTCGCAAACCTTTTTTGATTCTAAGTAATTCATTTGGAAGTTTTGGCTATCTAGAGGTGCTCTATTTCTAACCGGAGGCCAATTTTCACAAATAATTTACAAACAGAAATCTTGAAATTAAAAAAAAACCCAATCGTAAATTATCTTTTTCTCACCTTTCTCTCTCGCCTACGCATTTCTTATGTTATCAGCATTTCGAAAGCTATGACTTTTGGAGATGCTCTATTTAAAAACTGGAGGCATACTGTAATGCATTAAGAGTCTTAGAAATTGTACGATTCTTTTTAAGGGTCTTTCGCCATGATTTTGAGTACTTTGAAAAAAATATATGGTACCAATAAACAGTAATTTGAAAAAGAAGGGAAAAACCTTACACCTGTACTCAAATACGTCAAAAAAATTTCCAGGGTGCAACTTCAAACGTTTTTAAGACTTTTCTCATTTAACAGGAAAGTCTGATAAAATCACGTGACGAAAATAATCAAAAATAAAAGTGTAAAATAATGCATAAATAATCCTTATTTCTTGAAACAATAAGATCACGTTGAACGTGTTTGTGAAAATATTATTATGTTCAAAAACTCTTAAATTAGGTGATGTATTAGTCCTCAAAACTTTTCGGCCGTGAATTTGAGTACTATTTGATACTTGGGCCAAAACCTTCATTTCTTAAATTGGAAGTCACGTGATCGTTTTTCGGACTTGAGTTTGAATGTAAAAAAAGTCTTTAAAACTTCTAAGGACCACCTTTTCACTTTTTTCAAAAGTGTTTTAGAGCAATTTTTGAAAAAAAAAACATACTATTATTGGCCAACCTATTTTCTTGAATATACGGTCACGTGATCATTTTAGGGGCATTGGTGTAATGGAAAAAAGTCTGTAGAATTTTTTTTTTGATCAGGATGAACGTTTCGTTGGTGATTTGAAAAATTGTTGCCAAAATAAGTATCTGTAAATACAGTTAAAATTTTCACTAAATAACGCGCAAACGTCATTTTGTCTTAAAGTTTATCGATAACTTTATAACTGGTCTGTCATTAATGTTTAAGCGTCGTAAAATGCGATTTAATGTGTGAATGGTCACTACTTGCCGGAAATCGAGTCTACGATTAGGTCATCGATCATAGGCTTATATGTTCATAGCGTTCAAAAAATAAAGCATAAATACTTTGAAAAAAATACTTAAGAAAAATTCGGAATTTGTCCGACATTTTTTTTGGTCAAATTTGAAATTTTTTAATCTTGATTCCGGAAGCAAACCGATGCACAAAATTCTTGAATGCCCAATATAAATTAAATTTCTCCCATGGTATGGATCTCGAAGATACAGCCTCCGACTTTCTTTGCGCTCGCTGACCTCACTACTAGCTCGCTTTGTAAAACAATAAGAAACGAGTGCTGCCATTGAGAATTTCCATTGCCAAGCCTCAGAATTTGAATCACAGAAAAGAAGCAGACACTACGTCACTACCTTTTCTGACGTCACATTATACGCTATGACAGGGGAATTCCAGTTAGGAGGAATTTTTCGATATGTAAAATTCTATGATGACCAAAATTCCATGTATTTTTTTCTTAAACATATCTAACGAGTAAAAGAGCCCGTGAATCATGTTTTATTTATATGAAATTCACGTTGATATAAGCTATCAATATAACGTTTCAGCGCCATTTTTATGGATTTTTATGTATTCGCCCATCAAAGAAGAGAATTAAAGAAATATAATTGTCATATATTCCACTAAAATGATTAAATTGGCATGTTTTTTAAGCCTGATATCCGGATATTGTCTATCTCAACTTAATAAAAAATAATTTTTAAATTCTCATATGTGACATGTTTCATGACAACAGATTATACATGTTTGTATGTATTAATATCCACAGCTCGTGATTCAAATGATATAATACCATTAAGGCTCACGGAAGGCTCAACATTTCTAAAAGTTTTTTTCTGTTTGAAAATGTAAAATGCGTGGGCATTAGAAATGACGATATGTTTAAGTTCAAAAGAATTAAAATACAGTAAGATGAAGAATAACGAACTTCACCAACCACAATCAAATACAAATAAGAAAAAGTGGATTAAGGAAAGTTCAGCTAAAAATATGACTCCATTTTGGTGACATTGGCTCTGTTGGCGATATCGGCACTGGCAGGAATTTAGTAACATAATAAGCTTTATAAACCGTGATATTTCGTAGGTTTCTCCCGTTATATTAAGCCGGCTATTTCGGGCCAATGATGTTTCTTTGTTTATATTTTCATGAGGTTTGAGCAAATCAGCAGTTAATTTATATTTAAATTGTGTCTAGAAAATCGATGAAAAAACTTCAAGTACAGTATGTGACATACCTTATGTCAAATACTTCATGAGAAACAAAAAAACATTAGATTTCCTTATTAAAATCCGGATGATTGATTAATTTATTATTATAAAAGTTGTTAAACTCAATGAGTTTAACTCATATATTTTTAACATTTCCATGATAACTTCATTTAACATTTCCATGAGTAAATAAAAACAGACTGTCCGTTACAAAATAAGTATTAATGAAATGAACTACACATAAGGGCCTCGGTGCATTTGACAGATTTGCACTTTTTCAATTTTTTTTTGTCTTGCCGAGAAACTTCTTGCCACTTAAAAATTATCGAATAAAAAATATTTCGAACACAAGTTGCCACTTTTCAGCTTACTTTGTTCAATCTGAATTTCTTCAGATTGATTATTTTCACTTTATAAATCTCGTCTTTTTGAGGCAAATAACACTCAAAAAACGCGCCGCGTCTGGGTAACCGAATTACAAATGTACAAATTACAGTAGGAAT
>SCLH01000914.1:292821-306538 GCA_004367855.1 Oikopleura vanhoeffeni
AAACCAACCAACAACACCCAAACAAAAACCACAAAAACCAAACCCCATAACACCAAAACAAAACAACCACCACAAAAAAACGAAATCAGCAAAAACAAAAAAAATTCGTTATTGAACAAGAAATGAGAAAATTTTTCATAAATATTTCGTAATTATTTTGACCAAAAATCACTAAAAACCATGTCATATGGTTTTCAAAGAGCATATACAAAATATGTGGCACCAAGTCGAAGAGTTGAAGGCAGCATTTGGTAGAGTTGTTTCATGATTTGTAACAACTATGGAAAAAAACTTGAACGAATATCTATCATGTTGAAATGCGAGCAGTAACCGTAAGAATGGATAGCAGTTTCTACCAAAGTATAGATATGTTTTAATTGAAAAAATTCCTAACTATATTGTTTGAACTCTTTATTGCAAAAGAAAAATTGAAACTCCCCAACTACCCTTCGGCTTTGCCAATCAAGATTGAAAAAAATGGCTACTCATAGGTCTGGTGCCTTGCGGAAACCTTTTTAATTCTGTGTTCACCGTCGAGCTTAGCCGTGTGAGAAAAAAAAGTTCCGCCAAGGCACCGACACCTTTATATAATGGTGACTGTTCAAGCGCGTATTACAGAAAGCCAAGGTAGTAAGAAGATAGGTAGTTAGGTAGTTAGAGTTTCAATTTTTTTTGCATAAGGAAGTTCAAACGATATTATTTGCATCCGACATTTGATATTCTAGAATTTTGATTTTAAGTTAGAAAATTTACTGAAGAGAGCAAGGTACAGCATAGACGTGATACAGCTCACAGTGGTGTGCACAATTATTTTGTATTGGAAATCGATGCACAAGGATCTGACCTATGTCATCGTTTTTCTGATTGTGATTTATATATAATCAATCAAAATTATTTATAAATAGGTTAAAATTTTGATGAAAACATCATCAATTTTTCATAAAAATTGGTTATTTTCCCTATAAAAGCAGATTGTACACTTCTTGATATCATTTTTGGTCGAATAACTAATCAAGTGACTCTGTGGACATATTTAATTGCTCGAATTAATTTTTAATTTATATTAAAATTTTTCCGTGAAATACTTAAAATTAAAATTTTGAAATATCATCTTTTGAAAAAATACTGTTCCTGTATACCATTAATCTTTGTTTGGTAGTGGTCAACTATGGACAAAACAATTTCCTTAAAACTGGGCTAGTTTTCAAATTTTAATTGACGCATGAGGTCGCATTTATTTTTTTAGAGGTATAAAAGATTGGAAAAAAATCTCAAAAAATCAACCCTCGCGTAAAATTTGAACAATAATTTTTCCAAAAAAAAATAAGTCACTTTTTTGAAATCCTTGCAAAATTCTTTATAATGTTTCTCGAAGTAAGACAATTTTACGATGTGTTTTTTGCTATTTGGATGATTTTAAAATTGCATCACTTTATAAAAGGTGTGTGTGCTCAACGGGTTAAGGCAATTTCAAGGTCGATGAAGAATATACAGAATGAATGAGTGTTTTGAACATAACAAGTTTTGTTATCAGTTTATTTAAATCGATATTGAACACAAGATGTAATTATATTTGCGCAATATTTGAAACTGCACTTTTAATCAATAAAAATACAAATTTTTGGGTACATTTACAAAATGTTGAGCAAATTTATATTTTGATTGGGTATGCAAAATAATAAGCCCGACTTATACGATTGTCAAGCAAGCATATTGATATTCACTTACTTAAATGTAGAGGTTTATTGAGGGGTTGCCTTAATGAGCAAAAAATTTACATTTGAAAAATTAGTAAAAATAACATATGAGCCCTTAAATATTGTTTCACAAATTAATTTTTAAGGTCATAAGTTCTGCTTTTCTCGTGGCTCTCATGTTTTTTAGCCTCAGAATTTAATAATCTTCGTCATAAAAATTTGATATTCTTGAAAAACACAAATTTCCGATTTTTCGACGATTGACATTTCTGCGAGAACTATAGTAATTTATATTCCCCCATAGAAGGTCACCAAATATAACGTTTTAACTAAACTTTACGAAATATGTTTGGTTTGACAAGAAAATCTTGTTTTCGTTGAAACGTTTCTTATAAACTCTCAACTCGAATTTCTAGAGTACAAAATGTATGTAACCATCAAAGTAGTTCAATATGCAATCGAGCATCAGTTAGTTTCAGGTTGTGGAACTTGCCTATATAATTTTCTTACAATGGCAAAGGAAGCTAGACATAGAAATTAAACATTTTGAATTCATTTGTTTTTTGGGACAGCACTACAAATGTTCGGTTTCAAAATACAAGATCCGGTCTGACCGGATACATTCAAAAATTCTGTGCATAGTTTATGTTTGGAAATTATACATTCTTTTTTTGGAAATTCCAGATCTCGTGACAAAATGCTCTCATAGATAATTGCCTAAAAAAGCACAGAAAACTTAAAATATTGTTTATTTAAACCAAAAAGTAGTTTTCTTAAATAAGCATCCTTAACTGATATCTTCAATTCAAAAAACTGCAAATGCTTCCAAATTAAAACATTCAGTTTAAGTGAGTCACTTACCCACATGTAGAATGTTGTAAATACAGAGTTTTGCCCGCATAAACCTGAATTTTCTGCAATAAAGTGGAAAATAAACTTATTTTGTTCCAGGGTTTAAAATCGTCAAAAATATGATTTTTGAAAAAAAAAGCCAAGTGGCTTGAAAGATTTTGTCCGAAAAAGATTACTGAAACCAGGGGTTGGCAGACCGATTTGAAAAAACCTGATCGGATGGACCTGATGAGAATAACCAGAAAAATATTTTATCGGCTTGAGATCATTTTTGTTAAACAATTGATCGGATTGAGGCCAACCCGATCTTATATCACCGATCTTGAGTTTAATTTAAAGGGGATTGGTTTGGCAGTCCACATCCTCTAAACTCGTCGTTCTGTTAACTTTATTTCAAGATTTTTGATCTCAAAGTTGCTTTTAGTGAAATGGATTTTAAAATTGGTAAATAAATTTCCCAACATTTTTTGGAATTTTTTTAAAGAATCTAAATGAGGATATTGTTTTTTGCTCTGCACGAGAAAGTGAATCAATGTTCGCCATAATTTTAAACACGTTTCCAGTAAACATAAAAAATTCGAATTGTTGGATACTATTGAAAATGTTATTCGATGACCTTGAGCTAAAAAATAATTCTCAAAATGTGATCCTGGGATTAAGACCTGAAATTTAAAATTCGGACACTACCATTTTTTCTAATTGCCTCAAAAATGTTCAGTTCGTGTAAAAATTGATTCGTACTCATTTGCAATGTAGAAATTTATTCTTACTTAAATACAAGTAAATACAAAGAACAAAAACTACGACTTTCAGTGGCAAAAATTGCAAAAAAACAGTTTTGTTATTTATAAAGGTGATTATTTTTAGGGTGAAAATCGTAAAAACAACACTACCAGTTTTTTGTTTGTCAAATATACATGTTATGTGGCACAGTCAAATTATTTTGAAAAAAATGAAAAAATTTGCAGAGCATTTTGGTGATTTACTTCAAACGAATCTTTTGTGAAACATTTTATAAAGTTCAAAAATTGATCAACATAACGGAAATTCTCCCTACTGCGCCTTTAACACCAGTAGGCGAAAGTGACCCAGACGATTTAAAATAAGGAATTCCGAAAATTAAAAATCGGTTTTAATGTGTTCAAGCTATCTGGTAGAGAATTTTTTTCTGGTCATTTTAAGACCCAGGATTTTTTTTTTATGTAAAATTTTCAGAAAAAAATCGATTTTAAGGTCAATTTTTCGTGATTATACAGGTAGTATGTGATCCAGTTCTAGCGAAGCCGTATGAAGTGCTAGAAAGCTGATTTTTTGGCCAGTGAAAATTAAGCGTTTTTCGGCTACGCGTTTTTACCCAAAAAAGGCATTGACCAGTTTTTGCTCTCTAGCGACCCTTCAGTACATTATTGACCAATAGTTGCAAATACGTTTATCAGAAAGTCGACCTTTCCGATTCTTTTGGGGATACTTTCAAGTTTATACGATGAGCTTGAGATTGACCTTGAACTTTGACCGGTCATTAGAGGTCAAATATTGGTCGCCAAAATGGGTAACCAAAAAACGCTTAATTTTCATCTGGCCAAAAAATCAGCTTCTAGCACTTCATACGGCTTCGCTAGAACTGGATCACATACTACCTGTCAAATCACGAAAAATTGACACTTTAAATCGATTTTTTTGAAAATTTTACATAACAAAAAAAAATCCTGGGTCTTAAAATGACCAAAAAAATTCTCTACAAGATAGCTTGAACATATTAAAACCGATTTTTTATTTTCGAAATTCCTTATTTCAAATCGTCCAATCAAATAGCGGGATTCTTGAATTAAGTCGACCATCAAGTATTCTGATTGGACACTGGCTTTACAGTTACGCCTACAGGTGTTTAAGGCGCAGTAGGGAGGATTTTCGATATGAGTCATATGATATGACGTTATTTCGAACGCCTACGCAAGTTTTTTACTGAATAAAATTTGATTTCTGTTCCCATATCGCCGAATGTGTCAATATTGCCGAATGTGCCGGTATCGCCAAAGTCGAGTTCGAATCTCAGTACGAACAATAATTTAAANTATGTATTTGAAGTTTCACTTTTATTTTTAAATATAATCGAATAAATTTAAATTTGAATGTTCAATTTCAGAATTTAGATCAACATCTTCTTGATTAGTTGGCGGGTTTTGATGCTTTTTCTTCAGCAAAATCATCGAACATATCAACGAACCAATCATCAAAATAGTATAGACAGAAAGTATCACAAGAAATGATTTGCAATATGCATCTGAAAAAAGAATCTTAAAACAGTTTGGAAAATACTTTGTTATATCCTATTACGAGGAAGGTAGATCAAAAATGCCTAGGTGAAAATACAAACCAACTACAAGGTAAAAATTACAAGGTAAAAATACAAACCAAATACCAACGAGAGTGAGACGGGCCAACCAACCAATCAAATCCCTGAATTGAACACACAATTGGTTTGTATTTTTACCTAGGCAATTTTGATCTACCTTCCTCGTAATAGGATATATGAGATAATACTTGCAGGTCCCATAATACTTTGACGTCAGACACCAGACCTCGGCAAACCAGCAAATTTTTGTGGCTTGGATTGGCTTGGCTTTGAAACCAAAAAAAAAGTTGGTGGCTTGGCTTGGATTGGCTTGGTTTGGTTTTGTGCTTGGCTTGGTTTTTTAGCTTGGCTTGGTTTTTGGCTTTGCTTGGCCAAACTAAGCCAATCCAAAGACCAAGCCTAGTCAAAAACCAAGCCAAGCATACTCTGGCTTGGCTTGACTTAACTTGGACCAAGCCAAGCCACACTTGCCAAAGTGAAGTGTAGGTTCCAATTGAAACACACGATTATTAATGTCTCTGACGTCAAAGTTATACGGGACACGGTAGTTTGATCTTAGATATCCCCTTTTCACACTTTTGTTAATATTCTGGCCCTGATCAGGAAACGAAGTGTGTTTTCAAGTAGTCGAGGCCGAGAAATTCACAAAAGTGTGAATTGGTGATATACTTTATGTAGTTGATAGTATAAAAAAATACAATTAGTAACCTAAGTGAAAATATAATTCCATGGCGAATCTTTATGTTTTTCAAAATATGATAGTGTCTCGCAGATGAAGGGTTTTGAACCATACATCCTTCGTAGTTCAAACAACAGATTGAATTTCGAAAAAAGATTTAATCATTTTAAATCATTTTTCAACCAATAGTTTCAGTGTTATTTGAAAAAATTGATAAAACATTGTTCCTTGCAGAAAACTATATTTTGAAAACTTCATTTAAAAAATAATCTCGCTTTCCTGAACTTTTCTGCGTAGAAAAATGTGATCGTGGAAATTATTATTTATTGACAAAATTTATCTTCGAAATATTTTGAAAATTTCCCGTTCTCCTCTCATACTGGTATAAATCAAAATTGATTATAAGGTCGAAGATTATACTCAGGCATGAGTGAGAGCTGTGACTTCATAATTTCTCTCATTCTGTGAAACTAGTGCCTTAAAATTAAGTTCCAACCAATTTGATATCTATGGGTGTTTATAAGAATAAAATGACTGAGTTTGACAGCATCGTGTTTTTTTTGAATTTTTAGTCCAGATTCCCAAAATTCTATGGAACAACTGAAATACTGATGTGTCAGCTCTCACCAACGCCTTAAAATAATATCCGATACTAACACATACAGATGTAGAAATAATTATTTGACACATTTTTCATTCAGCTAATTTTCTGTAAATTAATGGTCGAAAAAACAATTGAAACACGTTGATTTGAACCCATTCAACTAAAGATCGAAAAAATTTCAATGGCGTCCATTTTAAGAATATTTTTCTGGAATCGATCAAATTAGCATATAATTTATGAATATCATATGTTAAAATTTATTGATATCATAAGTTACAATATGTCAAATTCTTATGTTCGATAAAAATATGTTTAATAATTTTGGATGGAATGATGAAATTACCCAATAGATTTTGAAGCCAGCTGAAGACAGTCAAGTCGGTTTGTTTGGAAAATAAAATTGCAACGCAAATTCCAATAAAAAATAATGAGGATATTATAAAAGTAAATGATAAAATAGCATTATAAAACCCAAATTTTCTTGATTTTTCGTCGGGATACACTGTCGATGCTATCCCAGCCAAAGCAGTACATATCAAATACAGGTCGATTCCTTATTCAGTATTTAAATAAGATTAATCTAAATTAAAACTGGGAATTTTTTCATTTAAAAGTTTTCGACTATCATTATATATCCATCATCATGCCCGAGTAACTTAAATCTCTCATTTGAATTTTTAAAAAATAGCGAATAAGAGATTTAAGTTACTCGGGCATCATAATATATTCCTTATTTGTTAAATCATAAATGCAAACACTTATGATTAAAAGATGAAAAACGTTCAGCATAATTTGTGTGAACCATTTTTGACCGTTTTTGTCAGATATTAAGAATTTTTTTTCAAGGCTGAACTTTATTCCAAAAAAAATGTCGATAAAAATAAAGATCGGCTCAATAAAATAAGGATTACATGTCCATAAGCTTCTCAATTGAATGGCAATAAGTCAGAGACTATTAGACGGTCAGCATTTAATTAATATGGGTTAAAGACCAGTTACGTGATATCCCTTTATCACTTTTTGGTTAGAAAGCGTAGCCACTACTCCTTTTAACGTGTGATTTTAACGTTGTAGCTACGCATTCTAACCAGAAAATGATAAAGGGATATAGATCAATCAAGCTCTTCTTTATATTTTTCTTTATCACCCTTTTGTTAATATTTCGTCCCTACTTCTCAAAAACGCACAACGTTTACTGATCAGGGACAAAATATTAACAAAAGTGTGATAAAGGGATATGATCAATATTATTTGATTATTTAAATACTTTACCAATGAAACTGTCAAAATAATTCCATCTTAGAATAGTTTATATGAAAATTTATATTTTTTGTCTCAATTTATCAACATTTCACCTTTGCTTAATAAACATTGTTCAAATTAATTAAATTTGGAAGCAATGATTTTGCTTTCAGTGGTTTCTAGAATGAGTCCACTGATTAATGGAGCTGGTTAATATCATCGAATTATAACACAAAGTAAAAAGAAGAACATGCGTTATGATAACACGTGGTACATTTTTTATCACAAATTCTAATCTTTCTGCCTTACACGCCTACGCGGTTTTGTCACTAGCATTCGTTCAACTATGAAGGAGTTGTATAAGACATGATTTTTTCAAGTTGATTTACACAGTAAAATTACCTGTGATATTGTGTAATAACTTTTAATTGAACGTAGTCAAATTTTCAGTTCTGTAAAATATTGAACTTGAATTTAAGTTCACGTTAATTCAAAAATGAATAAATCCAAATTCATAGATAAACCTTTCCTTCTTTATGACTTTCAAATGGACCGAAGTTCAAAACAGCATCTGAAATAGAACGTTTACCTCTGAATTAGCGTGAAAAATTGTCGAGGAATCTTGACTATTTGACAGATATAAACAACGCGGGATACTAGCATCCAATCAAAACCCTCAATTGCAGAATAAGGCAATTTTATCGGTCAAATTCGGGCTAATCATAATTGTCACGATCTGTCAGTAAAGGACCCCTAATTTATCTGTTCTCTCCGACCTATAACAGTCGCTTCCAACAAAATATAAATATCTCCCAAAAGCATCACTATCGAAAGAACCAGTTGAATAATAAGTAAAATTGTAAAAGATATTTTAACTTTATTCATGTCTAAACAAGGTCATGAGCATTTCAACTAAATACTTCCCCACGATTATTTTATATTTATTTTCAAGGTCATCGGAGTTAACAGTTTTTGGCTTTTAATGGTTTAATTTCTCTTTCGGTTTAAAATATTTCACACATCAAATACCTTGTTTTATCAGAAAATTAATTGATTTACACTTATTTTGTCCGAGTATTGAAAAGTATCAAAAGTCAACGACCACCCTCGTAACTTCGATTAATGGTTGTGAAGGTCGCCAGAATTTAATTTTCTTGATGAAACATCAGCCAATCAGAGCATCGAATGAAATATTGATGTCAATAAATTGATAGAACTAGCTTACTGCTTGTGTGAGAAATTAACAAAAACTTTCTGGTATACATACACTCCTAGACACATCAACGACACAAGAAGAAAACACTAAATTAGACGGAAACTGTATCTTCTTTTAGGTTTTATTTCCTGATTGAGTGAAACAGTCTGAAACTTGGACTGGGACTCTTTCACTGAGACTTTGACATCACTTTTAATATAGTTGATCAAACATCTTCAGGAAACTTGTTTTCTCAAGTGCTTAAATTAAATTTGAGAAATTTTAAATTAAGTCATCGGAATTTTGGAGAAAAATAAGCTCCGATTATCAAAAGAGAGGCCACGGGAAATGCATCAGACTTTATGTTCATACTATAAAACGACTACTAAAATTTTTTGACGTTATTTATTACTCTTATTGGCGATAAAATTGAACTTAAAATTTTTTTTAGGTTATGTACTGTAAGTGGTGCGAAATTAGGAGAAATTCCTGAACCGATAATTAAAAAATACCTCATGTGTTTCTGAGAGATCAAAAATGTATTCCATCATATTGAAGTTCATTCAATTCTCATTCTTATGTTTTTAACGATTTAACATATCCCCTATTCACATTTTGTGAATATCCCGGCCTTGATTAGGAAACGTAGTGTGTTTTTAAGTAGTAGGGCCCGGGATATTACACAAAAGTGTGAACACGGATATATATTTGTAACTCATTGATTGTTTTAATTTAGAATCTAAAAATCCTTCATGAATCTCCAGTGGAGATTCTCTACTAATACAGGGAGGCAATATCGTCGAAATTTGCCGAAATAGTCGAATTTTTTGCGAAACCTACGCAATTTGGCAAAAAACTTCCTGCGACATAGCCTATGTCACATAGGCGCCCAGTACCAAAGGGGGTTCCGATATCGTCGAATGTGCCAATATCGTCGAAATTTTGGGAAAACTTTCGGCGATATTGGCCCCCCCTGTAGTAAATATTTGTCATTCAACGATTCACTTATTTTCGCGAATGGAAAAGTAGGATGCCTAACTCGGCGATGCGCTTTTGTGTCTGAACAATTAAAAGCATCACAAATATCGTCGATGAGCAATAAGGACTTCGAAAAAAAATGTCAATTACGAACGTGCAACCGCCGTGCGCCGAAAACTAGCAATACTGCAGCCAATCAACAACCTCGAATTTCAGAATGAGTCAATGAAATCAGGTCCAATTCGGGCGACCAACAAATCACATTCTTGTTCGTGGCTAGGTACTCTATCATTATGAACAATTAATGTTTACTTAGTTTTAGCTCATACACTGTATGTCATTTTAAACTTGAGAGTTTCTCTGTCTATTTTTCTGCATGCAAAATTGTACGAATGTTTAAGTTGAAGCAATTATGTAAATTCAGTGAACTACTTAATATTCAGTAAAATTGTTACAAGCAGCAGTTATATTTCTTGATGACAATGATGACATTATAATGATGCAAGTTTGGATAGCCCAATTTGGGATGTCTATTTTATGTTTAAATATTATATCATCTTCAACTTAAGGGTTTGTTTGTCTATTTTTAGGTTTTCAATCACATAAGGCCATTAATTTGGACAAGTATTTTTATAAATTTTAGACTCAAAAGGCTTTCTGATTTAGTTTAAATTGTTACTGCTCGGATTTTAATCAATTCTAATTGCTGATTCTGAAATGCAGGTTGTTGATTGGCTTGCGACGTTTGTATGTTTCAGAATTTCGTCTGACTCGAATCAATAAACCGTATTTGGTATCAACGGATCAGTTGACTTTAATGAAACGAAAATGAGCCACAAAAATATTTGTGTGAACATTAACAACTCAAGGATAGCGGAAAACCAATAAAGGTAGTCAAATGTTTATATATTTTATATCGTTTATTTTCAGAATACAATCGGAGAAATCATTTGTTGGAGCAAAACTATAAATTTAATTTTTAAAGTTGATTATTTAAAAAATCGTGATTTGTACTGATTATATAAAATTTAATATAAGTACATGCTCAAACGTGTGGTAAGCTTATTTGATCTCTCACTTTTTAAAAGTAAACATTTATAGCGTGAAAGTTTGTCCTTATTTCTACTAAAATTGAATGGGGGTTCCATGAAGTTGGAAAACTGATAATTTATATATCAACCTATAAATTCATAAGTTTTTTTCCATTGTCAGTCTTATATCGTCAGCTCAGACGATATCAATTTTTTCAAGCAAAATATATATATCTTTTTCCCTTTAATAATTGATTAAAAAATTTTTGCTCTAGAATATATGTTTCAAGTTTTTGTGCAGACTTCTGTACCACGATTTTTGTATTACAAATGGTTGAAAATGAATCAATCGAAAATGTTACCGATTATGTATTGTTTAAATCAAAATATATTAAATTAATCTTATTTTTGAATAGATAATGAGTTCGACTTTAACTTTTTGAATTCGTACAATTTTTTGAAAAATATTCAGAACATTTCAAAATATTTGCAAATTATCTGTCCAAAACATTTAAATGGTCAATTTGCCATTTAACATGTTTCCGCCAATATTCTCTGAGTTGTCTTTTTAGATCTCCTAAATTGGCTGCATGTTTTGTGGATTAATCAAATTTTTAAAATTTTTCCGCAGATCAAGTTCAATGTTTTTCAAAGGCAATTTCTTTATTCTTTCGGAACATTAAGGCAAAAATTTCAATTTGCGATTTTCTGGTTTTAAACTGCTCCTTTCCGCTTTGGTCAATTAATGGGAAAATAGACAACCCGAACTTCAGGTTTGATAATTTCATTAATGCACACAATTATGTACATACACATGAATTTATATTTTTGAATTGTCTATTATATCATGGATTGATGAAAATATCAACTGGGGGAATTGGTTGTCTATTTCCAATTAATTGAGGAGCGGGAAGCAAGTGAAACCTGAACATTGCAATTTTGCCTTATGTTGTCCGAAAAGAATTAAAGAAATTGCTTTCGAAAAAACCATCGAACTTTGATATGGTAACACTTACATATCGTCATTTCGAACGCCCCACGCGTTTTTGATTTTTAAACAGAAAAAAACTTTACCAATATTCTTTATTCACTTTTTGGTTAGAATGCGTAGCCACAACGTTAAATCACACGTTAAAAGGAGTAGGGCTAGCATTCTAACCAAAAGTTGATTTAAAGGGATATTGGGCCTTCCTTGAGCCTGAATGCTATCTATAGTATGATTAAATCACGAGCTGTGGGAATATTTATGTCATACCACACATGTGTAATATGTTGTCATGAAACATGTCATCATGTGGAAAATATTTCCACAATTATTTAATTATAAAGTGAGATAGACAATATCCGATATCTTGCTTAAAAACATGCTAATCTAATTATTTAGTTGGAATATCCCTTTATAACTTTTGCGTCAGAATGCGTAGCCACAACGTTAAAATCACCACGTTAAAAGGGAGTTTTTTTTTGCGGGTTGGAATTTGCATGTATTGTTAATGTTCTAAACAGTTAAAAAAATGTTTGCTACAGAGCGAAAAGTTGAATTTATAAAACATTTTACAAAAAAAGAATAATTTGTAACAATGTAGGAATACATCCGTCATTCCGACTTTTCCAGTCCCTGTCCAAGCTATGTTGTCATTGAATGAATTGGGATCAATTGTCTTCTAGAAGATATTCGCCCAAGGCAATTCTCCAGCTATCTCAAGGTTTTTGTTCCAATCAAGGCAAGGCATTTTTGGATAGATCTTTCATCGAATCTATATATGTCCCCTCGTTCTGTGAAGTATAAACATTTTAGTGAATTTGAAAGTTATTTGTTCTTCTCATTAGAAAATAATGAGAAACCAAGATTATCTATAATCTTATAATTATGAAAATATATAGTTACAAGTCATTCTTGATCTTATATACAAATAGTAAACTTATATAAATGCCATTTATAGTCTGTTTTATATGTTTAAACATTATTATATTCAATATCTATTGTGTTCCCATATATAATATAAAAAAATTAATATTGAAACAATAAATACTATTAAATATCTATGATTCATGAGAGTAAAAGTTGAATTGTGATAAGTTGTTTAGTTTATCAGCATTATTTCCCCTGCATTTGCATATATGAGTCCTGCATTTATCCTTAATTCTCAATGTTTAGTTTTTTTTAAATTTAACACAATTCCTCTTATTTTTTGTATAAAGTTACAAAGTTTGTTAATAGACTATGTTGTAGACCACCACAAATAG
This sequence comes from Oikopleura vanhoeffeni, assembly GCA_004367855.1. Lineage (NCBI taxonomy): Eukaryota > Metazoa > Chordata > Appendicularia > Copelata > Oikopleuridae > Oikopleura > Oikopleura vanhoeffeni. The sequence continues at coordinate 305,700 of SCLH01000914.1, forward strand.
GTTTAGTGGTTCTTATTGAATTTTATTTTAGTGATTATCATTTTATTGGATATTTCTGTTATGATATTTTCTGAGATAAGATTAAAGTACCTGACACATCTATGATTTTTAAAGTTTATTTGTTTCACTTATAAAAGTAATATATCATTATAATAGTTCCTTTTATGAAAATTAACTTATACTAAATGATTGATAGCATATTTCCTAGTTTTCCTTTCTTGATCATTTTTCATTTTCTTCATAAAAATGAACACTTAAAATATATATAAAACGACCCTGGAGAATTTACATATTAAAGTCACTATAAAATCATCAGTTTCAAGTTCAGTGGCAAGAGCCGGAAGTCTCAGAGTGTCTCTTGTGCAACCTCGCAATTTTTTGGACGATTAAGAGTACTTAAAAAAATAGGCCACGGAAATTAGCAGCTTTATCATTGCCTCGTTAAAGGTATCCAGCGTAGAAGGTGATTTATTTAATTACTTTTTGTGTTGATTTCCTGTTTTCCAAACCGTGTCTGAATTGAAAACAATCAATATTTGGTAGGTAAATTACCGAAGCCTGAAATTGGTCTTTGGTGAATTTTCATCAATTTTTCTGGAATGCAGTGTTTATGGTTTGCGATCCTGAATAGTTTTTCAGTTGACCATGCCACTTCATTTCGCTAAGAATGAGGTTAAACCCCATTTAAGTTAGAATTTTTTCTGGATGATATTCCACTGCCTGAATTTTTGAGTTAATAGGCATAAATTCAGCAATGGTTTTAATAGTATGGGTGGTCCCGAAAAGATTGTTGGCAGTAGAATGCTAATCTGGAACCGTTGAGCTAATCTGAAAAATCT
>SCLH01000914.1:306559-317736 GCA_004367855.1 Oikopleura vanhoeffeni
GTTCATACTATAAAACGACTACTAAAATTTTTTTGACGTTATTTATTACTCTTATTGGCGATAAAACTTGAACTTAAAATTTTTTTTAGGTTATGTACTGTAAGTGGTGCGAAAATTAGGAGAAATTCCTGAACCGATAATTAAAAAATACCTCATGTGTTTCTTAGAGATCAAAAATGTATTCCATCATATTTGAAGTTCATTCAATTGCTCATTCTTATGTTTTTAACGATTTAACATATCNCCTATTCACACTTTTGTGAATATCCCGGCCTTGATTAGGAAACGTAGTGTGTTTTTAAGTAGTAGGGCCGGGATATTCACAAAAGTGTGAACACGGAATATATATTTGTAACTCATTGATTGTTTTAATTTAGAATCTAAAAATCCTTCATGAATCTCCAGTGGAGATTCTCTACTAATACAGGGAGGCAATATCGTCGAATTTGCCGAAATAGTCGAATTTTTTGCGAAACCTACGCAATTTGGCAAAAAACTTCCTGCGACATAGCCTATGTCACATAGGCGCCCAGTACAAAGGGGGTTCCCGATATCGTCGAATGTGCCAATATCGTCGAAATTTTTGGGAAAAACTTTCGGCGATATTGGCCCCCCCTGTAGTAAATATTTGTCATTCAACGATTNAAACCAACCAACAACACCCAAACAAAAACCACAAAAACCAAACCCCATAACACCAAAACAAAACAACCACCACAAAAAAACGAAATCAGCAAAAACAAAAAAAAATTCGTTATTGAACAAGAAATGGAGAAAAATTTTTCAAAATATTTCGAATTATTTTGACCAAAAATCACTAAAAACCATGTCATATTGGTTTCAAAGAGCATATACAAAATATGTGGTCACCAAGTCGAAGAGTTGAAGCAGCCAGTTTGTAGCAGTTGTTTCATTGATTTGAAACAACTATGGAAAAAATTGAACGAAATATCCCTTTATAACTTTGTGTAGAAATGCGTAGCCACAACGTTAAAATCACACGTTAAAAGGAGTAGTGGACTACGCAGGTTCTTAACCAAAAGTGATAAGGGGATATAGGGCATTTTTTCATTATGGTGAACCTAAATCCAAAATTTCTCATGATGAACTATATTGTTTGAACTCTTTATGCAAAAAAAAATTGAAACTCCAACTACCTTCGTGGCTTTGCCAATCAGCAATTGAAAAAAATGGCTACATTATAGGTTCTGGTGCCTTTGGCGGAACTTTTTAACTTTCCGTGAGCACAGAAAAAAAAGTTCCGCCAAGGCACCGGACACCTTTATATAATGGTGACTGTTCAAGCGGCGTATTACAGAAAGCCCAAGGTAGTAAGAGATTAGGTAGTTAAGGTAGTTAGAGTTTCAATTTTTTTTGCATAAGGAAGTTCAAACGATATTATTTGCATCCGACATTTGATATTCTTAGAATTTTGATTTTAAGTTAGAAAATTTATGAAGATGAGCAAGGTACAGCATAGGACGTTGACGTACAAGCTCACAGTGGTGTGCAACAAATTATTTTTGTATTGGAAATCGATGCACAAGGCTCTGACCTATGTCTCGTTCTTTCTGATTGGTGATTTATATATAATCCAATCAAAATTATTATAAAATAGGATTAAAATTTTTGATGAAAACATCACAATTTTTCATAAAAATTGGTTATTTTCCCTATAAAAGCAGTTGTACACTTCTGTGATATCATTTCTTGGTCGATATAACTAATCAAGTGACTCTGTGGACATTTTTAATTGCTCGAATTAATTTTTAATTTATTTAAAGATTTTCTGTGAAATACTTTAAAATTGGAAATTTTTGAAATATCACTTTTGATAAAAATACTGTTCCTGTTATACCAATTAATCTTTGTTTGAGTCAGTGGCAACTTATGGACAAAACAATTTCCTTGAAAACTGGGCTATTTCAAATTTATTGACGCAAGAGGTCGCATTTAATTTTCTTAGAGGTAAAAGATTGGAAAAAAATCTCAAAAAATCAACCCTCGCGTAAAATTTGAACAAATTTTCCAAAAAAAAATAAGTCACTTTTTTGAAATCCTTGCAAAATTCTTTATAATGTTTCTCGAGTAAGACAATTTCTACGATGTGTTTTTGGCTATTTAGATGATTTTAAAATATGCAGTCACCTTTATAAAAGGTGTGGTGCTCACACGGGTTAAGGCAATTTCAGAGGTCGATAGTGAAATGTAATAATGAGCAGAAATGTATTTAATTGAGGTGTTTTTGAACATGACAGGCAAGAACAAAAGTTTTTAAGCTATAAAATTCCAATGTTTTTTACTTTAAATCAGATTATTTTGAATCTAATTTTACAAGATGATGAAATTAAATACTTTTTTGCGCCAACCCAATATTTGAAACTGCACTTAATCAATAAAAATACAAATTTTTGGGTACATTTACAAAATGTTGAGCAAATTTATATTTGATTGGGGTATGCAAATAATAAGCCCGATTATACCATTGTCAAGGCAAGCATATGATTATTCACTAACTTAAATTAGAGTTTATTTGAGGGGTTGCTTAAATGAGCAAAAAATTTACATTGACAAAATTAGTAAAAATACATGACCCTTAAATATTGTGTCACAAATAATTTTTAGGGTCATAAGTTCTGTTTTCTCGTGGCTCCATGTTTTTTTAGCCTCAAATTTAATAATCTTCGACATAAAATTTGATATTTCTTGAAAAACAAAATTTCGATTTTTTCGACCGATTGACATTTTCTGCGACATAACTAATAGTAATTTATATTCCACCCATAAGAACTCCACCAAAACTATAACTTTAACTAAACTTTACGAAATATTGTTTGCTTTGACAAGAAAATCTTGTTTTCGTGAAACGTTTCTTATAACTTCAACTCGACTTTCTAGATACAAAAATGTATGTAACCATCAAATAGTTCAAATGCAATCGACATCAGTTAGTTTCAGGTTGTGGAACTTGCCTATATAATTTTCTTACAATGGCAAAGGAAAGCTAGAAAATTAACACATTTTGAATGCATTTGTTTTTTGGGACAAGCACACAAATGTTTCGGTTTCAAAATACTAGATCCGGATCTGGACCGGATTACAATTCAAAAATCTGTGTTACAGTTTATGTTTGGAAAATTATACATTCTTTTTTTGGAAATTCAAGATCTCGTGACAAAATGCTCTCATAGATAATTGCCCTAAAAATGCACAGAAATTTAAAATATTGTATATTAAACAAGAAGTGATATATATACATCAAATAAGGCATCCGTAAACTGATATCTTCAATTTATTTAACTGCAAATGCTTCCAGATTACAAACATTCAGTTCTAAGTGAGTTCACTTACCCACATAGATGTTGTAAATACAGTTTTGCCCGCAATAAACCTTGAATTTTCTGCAATAAAGCTGGATCAATAAACTTATTTTGTTCAGGGTTTTAAAATTCGTTCAAAAATATGATTTTTTGAAAAAAAAAGCCAAGTGGCTTGAAGAGATTTTTGTCCGGAAAAGATTACTGAGATGTTTGCTCTTGACGAGAAACAGTTGAATAATTCGGCCAGAATTTTAATCACGTTTCCAGTAACATAAAAAATTCGAATTGTGGATACTATTGAAAGTTTATTCGATGACTTGAAGCTACAAAAATAATTCTCAAATGTTGATCCTGGGGACTTAAGAAACCCTGAAATTTAAATTCGGACCACTACCAGTTTTTTCTTAATTGCCTCAAAAATGTTCAGTTCGTGTAAAAATTGATTCGTATCATTGCAATGTAGGAAAATTATTCTACTTAATTACAAGTAAAACAAAGACAAAAACTACGACTTTCAGTGGCAAAAATTTTGCCAAAAAAAACGGCACTTGTTGTTATTTATCAAAGGATGAATTATATTTAGTTGTGAAAATCGTAAAAACAACACTACCAGTTTTTTCTTCGTCAGAGTACATTGTTATGTGGCCACAGTCAAATTAATTTTCAAAAAAATTGAAAAATTTGCAGAGCATTGTTGGTGATTAACTTCAAACGAATCTTTTGTAGAAACATTTTATAAAGTTTCCAAAAAATTGATCAAACATAACGAAAATTCTCCTACTGCGCCTTTAACACCGTAGCGTAGTGGACCCAGACCGATTTAAAATTAAGGAATTTCGAAAAATAAAAATCGGTTTTAATGTTGTTTCCAAGCTATCTGTAGAGATTTTTTTCTGGTTCATTTTAAGACTTAGGATTTTTTTTTATGTAAAATTTTCAAAAAAAAAACCGATTTTTTAAGGTCAATTTTTCGTGATTATACAGGTAGTATGGTTGAATCCAGTCTAGCCGAAGCCGTATGAAGTGCTAGAAAGCATGATTTTGGCCAGTTGAAAATCAACGTTTTTCGGTACCTGTTTTTACCCAAAAAAAAAGCATTTGACAGTTGTTGCTTCTCTAGCGACCTTTTCAGGTACATTATTGACCCATAGTTGCTAACGACGTTCATAAAAAGTCGACCTTTCCGATTCTTTTGGGGATACTTTCAAGTTTTATACGATGAACTGAGATTGAACCTGAAACTTTGACCGGTTCATTAGAGGTCAAATATTGGTCGCCGACCCCTTCAATCAGGAAAATGCGGTAACCAAAAAAACGCTTAATTTTCACCTGGCCAAAAAAATCAGCCTTTCTAGCACTTCATACGGCTTCGCTAGAACTGGATCACATCACTACCTGCAAATCACCGAAAAATTGAACTTTAAATCGATTTTTTTTGAAAATTTTACATTAACAAAAAAAAATCCTGGGGTCTTAAAATGACCAAAAAAATTCTCTACAAGATAGCTGAAACATTATTAAAAACCGATTTTTATTTTCGGAAATTCCTTATTTCAAAATCGTCCAATCAAATAACGGGATTCTTGAATTAAAGTCACCATCAGTATTCTGATTGGGACACTGGTTTACAGTTTACGCCTACAGGTGTATAATGCGCCGTAGGGAGGATTTTCGATATGAGTCATATTGATATGACGTTATTTTCGAACGCCTACGCGATAGTTTTTTCTGTAATAAAACATTTGATTTCTGTTCCCCCATATCGCCGAGATGTGTCAAATATTGCCGAATGTGCCGGTATCGCCAAAGTGAGTCGAATCTCTCAGTCGAAAAATAATATTAAATTTAATTTCTTATCGTTTAGTGTTGAAGTTCACTTTTATTTTAAAATAATAATCGAAATAAATGTTAAATTTGAATGTTCAATTTCAAAGAATTTAGATCAACATCTTCTTGATTAGTTGGCGGGTTTTGATGCGTTTTCTTCAGCATAAAATCAATCGAACAATATCACGAACCAATCATTCAAACATGGTATAGACGAGAAAGTTATTCACAAGAAATGATTTGCAATATGCATCTGAAAAAAAAATCTTAAAACGAGTTTGAGAAAAATACTTTGTTATTCGATATAATAGAATTACTTCGCAGGTCCCATAAACTTTGACGTTCAAGACACCAGACCTCGGCAAACGCAAATTTTTGTGGCTTGGGATTGCTTTGGCTTGGAAACCAAAAAAACGTTGGTGGCTTGTCTTGGATTGGCTCTGGTTTGTTTTTGTGCTTGGCTTTGGTTTTTTTTATTGGCTTGGTTGCTTTCTTGCCAAATAAAATCACAACAGTCAAACAAGCACATCTGCTGCTTACTAATGGACAAGCCAAGCCAGCCGACCAGCACAAGCCACACTTGCCAAAGTGAAGTGTAGGTTTCCACTTAACACACGATTATTTAATGTCTCTGACGTCAAAGTTATACGGGACACGTCATTGATCTTAGATATACTCCCTTTCACCCACTTTTGTGTGAAGATTCTGGCCCGTGATCAAGGAAACGGAGGTAGTGTGTTTTCAAGTAGTCGGGCCGGAAATTCACAAAAGTGTGAATTGGTGATATACTTTATGTAGTTGATAGTATAAAAAAAAGTACAAATTAGTTAACCTATGTAAAAAGTATAATTCCATGGCGTTAAATCTTTATGTTTTTCAAAAATGATAGTGTCTTCGCAGATTGAAGGGGTTTGAACCATAACATCCTTCCGTAGTTCAAACAACAGATTGAATTTTCGAAAAAAAGATTTAATCATTTTGAATCTTTCAACATTAGTTCAGTGTATTCGGACAAAATTGAATAAAACATTGTTCCTTGCAGAAAACTAATATTTTGAAAGACTTCAATTAAAAAAAATCTCGCTTTCCTAAACTTTTTCTGCGTAGAAAAAATGTGATCGTTGGAAATTATTATTAATTGACAAAATTTTATCTTCGAAATATTTTGAAAATTTTCCCGTTCTCGCTCTCATACTGGTATAAATCAAAATTTGTGATAAGGTCGAAGATTATACTCAGGCAATGGAGTGAGAGCCTGTATGACTTCATAATTTCTCTCATTCCTGTGAAACACTAGTGCCTTAAAATTAAGTTCAACCAAATTTGATATCTATGGGTGTTTATAAAGATAAATGACTGAGTTTGACCAGCATTCGGTTTTTTTTTGAATTTTTTAGGTCCAGATTCCACAAAATTTTATGAACAACTGAACTACGATGTTTCAGCTCTCACCAACGCCTTAAAAATAATATCCCGATACTAACACATACAGATTGTAGAAATATTATTTTGACACACTTTTTTCATTCAGCTAATTTCTGTAATTTACATGGTCCGAAAAAACATATTGAAAACGTTAGATTTTGAACCCATTCAACTAAAGATCGAAAAAAATCATTTAATGGCGTCCATTTTAAGAATATATTTTCTGGAATCGTAAACGTACATACAATCTTAGGTCCTGAGTACTACATTATATGAAAATTCAATATGTGTATATTTCATTTATTTGATTTAACATATAGTATAACAATATGTTTTCAATCATAAGTGTCAATTCTTATGTTCGATAAAAAATATGTTTTATATAATGTTTGGGATGGAATGATGAAATTAACCCAATATGATTTTGAAGCCAGCTGAAGACAGTCAAGTCGGTTTGTTTGGAAAATAAAATTGCAAACGCAAATTCCAATAAAAAATAAATGAGGGATATTATAAAAAAGTAATGATAAAATAGCATTATAAAACCCAAATTTCTTGATTTTTCGTCGGTACACCCTTTGGTGATGCTACATCCCAGTCCAAAGCAGTACATATCAAAATACAGGTCGATTCCCTATTTCAGTATTTAAATAAGATATAAATCTAAGATTAAAACTGGAAATTTTTTCATTTAAAAGTTTTCGACTATCATTATATTATCCATCATCATGCCCGTAAACTTAAAATCTCTCATTTTGAAATTTTTTAAAAAATGTGCGAATAGAGAGATTTAAGTTACTCGGGCATCATATTGATGATATCCCTTATTTGTTAATCATAAATTGCAAACTACTTATGGATTAAAAAGATGGAAAAATAGTTCAGCATAAGTTTTGTGTGAACCATTTTTTGACCGTTTTTTGTCAGATATTAAGACAATTTTTTTTCAAAGGCTTGAACTTTATCCAAAAAAAAATGTCGATAAAAAATAAAGATCGGCTCATAAAGAAAATAGGATTACATGTCCATAAGCTTTCCTCAATTGAATGGCATAAGTCCAGAGGACTAATAGACGGTCAGCATTTAATTAATTATGGGTTGAAAGACCAAGTTAACGTGATATCCCTTTTATCACTTTTTGGTTAGAAAAGCGTAGCCACTACTCCTTTTACGTGTGATTTTAACGTTGGCTACGCATTCTAACCAAAAATGATAAAGGGATATAGATCAATCTAGCTCTTCTTTATATTTTTCTTCTGATCACCCTTTTGTAATATTTTCGGTCTCCTCTTTCTCAAAAACGCACAACGTTTACTGATCAGGACAATAATTAACAAAAAGTTTGATAAGGGATAGATCAATATTATTTGATTCATTTAAATACTGCCGAATGAAACTGTCAAAATAGATCCATCTTGAATAGTTTTATTATATGAAAATTTATTATTTTTTGGTCTCAATTATCATACATTTCACCTTGCTTTGAATAAACATTGGTCCAAATTAATTAATTTGGGAAGGCAATGATTTTGCCTTCAGTGGTTTCTAGGAATGGAGTCTCACTGATTAATGGAGCTGGTTAATATCATCGAATTATAACACAAGAGTAAAAAGAAGAACATGCGTTATATGAATAACACGTGGAGCATTTTTTATCACAAATTCTAATCTTTCTGCCCTTACACGCCTACGCGGTTTTGTTCACTAGATCGGTTCCAACTATGAAGGGGTTGTTATAAAAGAGCATGAATTTGTTTTTTCAAGTGTTATACCCACAGTAATAGTTACTCGGAGATATTGTGTAATAACGTTTAAGTTGAACGTAGTAAATTTTCAGTTCTGTAAAATATCTGAACTTGAATTGTTATAGTTCACGTCAATTTCAAAATGAATAAATCAAATTCATAGAATTAAACCTTTCGCTTCTTTATGAACTTTCAAATGGACCGAAGTTTCAAAACAGCATCTGAAAAGAACGTTTACCGCTGATAAGCGTGAAAAAATTGTTCAGAGGAATTTTTGACTATTGACAAATATAAACAACGCGGATACTAGCATCATCCAATCAAACCTCAAATTGCAGAAATAAAGCAATTTTATCCGTCAAATCGGGCTAATCAACGAGTGAAATGCTCGGATTTCCGCATTGTTAATTTTCACGATCTGTCAGTAAAGGAACCCTTTTATCTGTTCTCTCCGACCTATAACAGTCGCTTCCACAAAATATAGAATATCTCCCAAAAGACATCACTATCGAAAGAACCAGTTGAAATAATAAGTGATAAAGTTGTAAAAGAGTATTTTTAACTTTTATTTCATGTCAAACAGGTCATCGAGCATTCAAACTAAATACTTCCCCACGATTTATTTTATAGTTTATTTCAAAGGTCATCGGATGTTAACAGTTGTTATCCGCGTTTTAATGGTTTTAATTCTCTTTCGCTTTAAAATATTGTACCACATCTCAGAATACCTTTGTTTTATCAGAAAATGAATGATTTACACTTTTTGTCCGTGTATTGTGAGAAAGTATCAAAAAGTCCAACGAACCACCCTCGTAACTTCGATTAATGGTTGTGAAGGTCGCCAGAAAAAATTTTTTGATGAAACATAAGCCAATCAAGAGCATCGAATGAAATATTGATTTCGATAAATTGCGTAGAACTATCTTATCTGCGTTGTGTGAGAAATGAAACAAAAACTTTCTCGTATACAGTACATCTCCTAGAACATAACCAACAAAGAAAGACATAAATTAGACGGAAAACTCTTTTCTTTTAGGTTTTTATTCCTGTATTGAGTGAAACCAGTCTGAAACTTGGACTGGACGTCTTTTCAACTGAGACTGTTGACATCATCTTTTTAATATAGTTGATCAAACATGTTCAGGAAAACTTGTGTTTTCTCAAGTGCTTTAAAATTAAATTTTGAGAAATTTTAAATTAAGTCATCGCGAATTTTGGAGAAAAATAAGCTCCGATTATCAAAAGAGAGCCACGGGGAATAATGCATCAGACTTTATGTTCATACTATTTAAAACACTACTAAAATTTTTTGACGTTAATTTATTACTCTTATGGTCGATAAAATTGACACTTAAAAGTTTTTTTTTGGTTGATGGTACTGTAAGGTGGTGCGAAATTAGGAGAAATTCCTTGAACCGATAATTAAAAAATTACCTCATGGTTTCTGAGAATCAAAAATGTATTCCATCATATTTGAATTCATTTCATTCTCATTCTTATGTTCTTTAACGATTTTAACCATTATGCCCCTATTACAATTTTGTGATATCCCGGCCTTTGATTAGAAACGTAGTGTGTTTTTAAGTAGTAGGGCCGGGAATATTAACAAAAGTGTGAACACGGAATATATATTTGTAACTCATTGATTGTTTTAATTTAGAATCTTAAAAAATCCTTCATGAATCTCCAGTGGAGATTCTCTACTATACAGGGAGGCAAAGTCGTCGAATTTGCCGAATAGGTCGAAATTGTTTTGCGAAACGCTACGCAAATTTGGCAAAAAACTTTCCTGCGACATAGCCTATGTCACATAGGCGAACCCAGTTAACCAGAAAGGGGGTCACCGATTCGTCGAATGTGCCAATTAGTCGTCGAAATTGTGGGAAAACTTTCGCGATAATTGCCCCCCCTGTAGTAAATATTTGTCATTTCAACGATTCACTGTATTTTCAGCGAATGGAAAAATAGATGCCTAACTCGTCGATTGCGCTTTTGTGTCTGAAAAACAATAAAAGCATCACAAAATATCGTCCGATGAGCAATAAGGACTTCGAAAAAAAATGTCAATTACGAACGTGCAACCGCCGTGCGCCGAAAACTAGCAATACCTGCAGCCAATCAACAACCTGAATTTCAGAATGAGTCAATGAAATCAGGTCCAATTCGGGCGACCAACAAATCACATTCTTGTTCGTCGGCTAGTGTACTCTTATCATTATAGACAATTAATGTTCACTTAGTTTTAGCTCATTCACTGTATGTCATTTTGAACTTGAGAGTTTCTCTGTCTATTTTTCTGCATGCAAAATTGTACGAATGTTAAGTTGAAGCAATTATGTAAATTCAGTGGAACTACTTAATATTCAGTAAAATTGTTACAAGCAGCAGTTATATTTCTTGATGACAATGATGACATTATAATGATGCAAGTTGGATAGCCCAATTTGGGATGTCTATTTTTATGTTTAAATATTATATCATCTTCAACTTAAGGGTTTGTTTGTCTATTTTTAGGTTTTCAATCACATAAGGCCATTAATTTGGACAAGTATTTTATAAATTTTAGACTCAAAAGGCTTTCTGATTAGTTTAAATTGTTACTGCTCGGATTTTTATCAATTCTAATTGCTGATTCTGAAATGCAGGTTGTTGATTGGCTGTGACGTTTGTATGTTCAGAATTCGTCTGACTCGAATCAATAAACCGTATTTGGTATCAACGGATCAGTTGACTTTAATGAAACGAAAATGAGCACAAAAATCATTTGTGTGAACATTACAACTCAAGGATAGCGGAAAACCAATAAAGGTAGTCAAATTTTTATATATTTATATCGTTTGATTTTCAGAATACAATCGGA
>SCLH01000914.1:317778-333001 GCA_004367855.1 Oikopleura vanhoeffeni
GATTGGCTCCCCCAACCTACATCTTTCAAATCACCCAAAAGGTGTTAAAGGGATATAAGTACATGCTCAAACGTGTGGTAAGCTTATTTGATCTCTCACTTTTTAAAAGTAAACATTTATAGCGTGAAAGTTTGTCCTTATTTCTACTAAAATTGATGGGGGGTTTCATGAAGTTGGAAAACTGATGATTTATATTATTCAACCTATTAAATTCATAAGTTTTTTTCCATTTCCAGTCTTATTATCGTCAGCTCAGCCGTTATCAAAAATTTTTGCTCTAGAATATATGTTCAAGTTTTTGTGCAGACTTCTGTACACGATTTTTTTATTACAAATGGTTGAAAATGAATCAATCGAAAATGTTACCGATTATGTATTTTTAAATTAAAATATATAAATTTAATCTTATTTTTGAATAATAATGAGTTCGACTTAAACTTTTTGAATTCGTACAATTTTTGAAAAATATTCAGAACATTTCAAAATATTTGCGAATTATCTGTCCAAAACATTTAAAATGGTCAATTTGCCATTTAACATGTTTCCGCCAATATTCTCTGAGTTGTCTTTTTAGATCTCCTAAATTGTCGTGCATGTTTTTGTGGATTAATCAAATTTTTAAAATTTTTCCGCAGATCCAGTTCAATGTTTTTCAAAAGCGATTTCTTTAATTCTTTTCGGAACATAAGGCAAAATTTCAATTGCGATGTTCAGGTTTTTACTTGCTTTCCACTTGTCAATTAATTGGAAAATAGACAACCGAACTCTCAGGTTGATAATTTCATAATCACACAATTATGTTATACACAAAATTATATTTTCGAATTGTCTATTTATCATCATGATTATGAAATTATCAACTTGAGAATTCGGTTGTCTATTTTCCAATTAATTGACAAGCGGAAAGCAAGTGAAACCTGAACATTGCAATTTTACCTTATGTTCCGAAAAAAATTAAAGCAATTGCTTTCGAAAAACATCGAACTTGATATGTAACAGTTACATATCGTCATTTCGAACGCCCACGCGTTTTTGATTTTTAAACAGAAAAAAACTTTAACCAATATCTCTTTATCACTTTTTGGTTAGAATGCGTAGCCACAACGTTAAAATCACACGTTAAAAGGAGTAGTGGCTACGCATTCTAACCAAAAAGTGATAAAGGGATATTGGGCCTTCCTTGAGCCTGAATGCTATTATATATGATTTAAATCACGAGATGTGGATATTTATTCATACACACATGTGTACTATGTTGTCATGAAACATGTCACATGTAAAAATTTCACAATTATTAATTTTAAAGTTGAGATAGACAATATCCGGATATCTTGCTTAATAACATGCTAATCTAATTATTTAGTGAAATATCCCTAAAACCAAAAGAAGATTGACTCGGAATAAAAACAAAAATTTTTTACATAACGAGGATTTCACTACTTTTTATTATTACACATCCGTGACATTAGTTTCTTTTCATTACTCTCGTACGAGTCAATATTTTATATGCTGTTCATAACTATTTATTTATTTTTACACAAACTGTACACAAAATTTTTCTGGCCCTCATCAAGTCTTTATAAGCAATAAATTAACTTGTTTTTACTGTCACCATACAGTATTAATTAAGTTTCACAAAAAAAAAATCCCTTTATAACTTTTTGGTTAGAATGCGTAGCCACAACGTTAAAATCACACGTTAAAAGGAGTAGTGGCTACGCATTCTAACCAAAAAGTGATAAAGGGATATATGACAATTATATCTCTTTTATTTTTTTTTGATGGGCGATACATAAAACATCCATAAAATGGCTCTGGAACGGTTATATTGATAACTGATATTAACGTGAATTTCCAATATAAATAAAACATGATTAACGGGCTCTTTTCCTTGTTACATATGTTTAACCCTTGTCAGCACAGAGCCACAATTGTGGCTCAAGCATACCTAAAATCATTCAAAAAGGCAATAAACGGGATCGTAGAATCGTTTCTTTCAAACACATTATACAAAATTTTGATTCGATTCCCAGAAAATAATTGAAATTTTTTCCGAATGTTTTGTTCCAGGATTACGGGGTGGTGATTTATTAAGATTTTTCGTCTATGTTTCACTTCCTGAAAAATTATTTCGGACTAGACATAACATACAAATTTGAGATTAGCCAGTTTTTAGAAAAGTGTTTTGTGCATGCATAACAGTTGAAATACAAATTTATTGGTATCTAGGAGCAGAAAGTTTTTTTCGAAATTGAAATTTCTAAATTTTCAACTTAAAGTATCCCATGAAAAAAATTAATTATTATTAAAGTGAGTTCAAGCAATCAAAAATTGTCAACAGTTGTACTTCAATATCATATTAACTAAAAAATACTAAAAAAAAGGGTTTTAATCTGCTTTTTTAAAGAAAAATTAACATTTCTTATCAAAAATCATGATTTTTCCATCAAAATTTTTGACTTATTTATAAATTACTTTTGATTATTGACATATAAATCAAAGCGGAAAAAACTTTGTCGTCAACCCGATACTTGTGCATCGTTTCCGACATACATCTAACTCGGAAAGGCAACTTTGACCGTGTATCACTTGATAGGGTAAACCTTGCTTTTCTCACTTTATTTTCTAGAACTAAAATTTTCAATTCTAGAATATTAAATGTCGGACGCAAAAATATTACCTTTCAACTTCCTTGTGCAGAATATATTGATATTCCAACTGCCTAACAGCGTTCTGTTAATAACATTCAAAGCAGAGCCACAACTGTGGCTCTGGTGCTCTAGCGGAATTTTTTTTTATATGCTCACAAGATTTAAAAAAAAAGACATCAATCTGGTTATCATAGAATGTTTACATATATATTAAAACCCATGTTAGCATGATGTTTGAAAATATGCATCACTCATAGACGAACCACGAGATCAAACCACTTGTAAAATCAATGATATTATAATTACATATCAACATATCTTGCATATATTTTCACATCTGGCTTAACACATGTTCGTTCCATATTACTCCAGACGTGTTCGAATAACCAGTTTAAAAAAAATATACATCCTTGTTTACATAATTATTTTTTTAGGTCCGTATTAAGGAAGCTTACGCTAACAATATATTGTATGTTGTAAGCAACCTGAGATATGTTTGCGTTTCTGTTTTTTCCATGAGAATATCTTGAATATTCTGACGAGACATGGTCAGTCAGATTCTTCCTGAAAATATGATATTGAGGATATTTTGGCCAACTTTATTAATTTTCGATTCTAAAACAACTTTAATTTAATCAAATGGACCCTTTTTTGAAAATTTTGTTTAATACAGATTTATTTCAGGTAAATGCCAAAATGTCAAAAAATTAAAATAAAAGAGATCTTAATTAATTAAAAGAAAAGAGATCTTAATTAATTATTCATAATGAGGATATCAATTTCAGTTTTTGAAATTATTTTTTAACTATTTTTCTTCAGTCAAGAGTCTTGACCTTCTTTTTTCATCAAAAAAGACTTTCTAAGAGGAACAAAATTTTTGAGTGACGTATTTGTACACAAATTTTGACAGGTAATGGTTAAGAATTATTTTGAACACTAAAAAATATATTATATTTTATACAGTACAGTATATAAATGTTCACAGTACATAACGTTATAATCGATGTTATAATCGTTATAACTCTGTATATAAATTAAATAAGATAATTTGAGAAAATTCTTCATAAAACTTTTAAACATCTAACTGTGGTTATTTGTTGATGTTTTGCTTTTGTCGTAAAACATGATCTGAAATAGATCAGTTTTAAATTATTTACAAAGATCCTGCTTGAGCCTCTAAATACAAACCTGGATTTGTAAGGAGAGTATTTATCCGCTGAGGTAAAGTGAGCATACTCAGTTGGTTATTTGTTCCTGGTAAGTCGAGAAAAATCTAATCAATATTTCATTTTTTTAAGATTTTGTTCGACATTAGAATAAAATTGTCCGATTTTTTTGAGAAAAAAAATAATAACTAAGAATTTTAAATACCATCGATTTCCGAAAAAAAATGAATCAGACTTGTAGCCTTCATACAGAGAAATAACGATCAATTTTAAATTTTATTCAACAGATTCGAGACAATTTTGCTGCTTTCTAGGACAGTCTCCTTCAAAAGTTAACAAAAACATTATGATTGATTAATTTCCATACACAAGGCTGACGAAAATTCAAAAACAGAGAAATGAAAAACATAAAATATTCGTTGAAAGAAATTGAAGTAAGAAATCAGCACTTGTTTGATAAAATTAATGAACTCGATTCAAAACTAGCTAAAATGATTGAAGAAAGAAACAACATTTGGATAAAAATACTTTAATTGTTTGATGCTTTTATGTCAAACGCTAACGCTGATGAACTTATGGAAATAAAAATGCCTAGTTTTAAAAATTGCCTTCCGTATGATGTATTATTTTTGTCGACAAATCAAAATTTTTTCATTTTTGGCAGAAAACACAATACTTGGTTAAGTCAATACCATATCGATTACGCGACTTCCTGGTCGTTATTTGCTAGATTTTTGGCCAAAATTGTAAGTTATTCGGCTTTTGAAAACAACTCATCCGATTATATTCTTAAATTTTGAATGCTTATATGGTACTATTACAAAACATTTTTGCTAAAATTTTAATTAACCCAAACTTGTTTTCAAAAGCCGAACTATTTTCAAATTATAGCCAAATATCAAGCAAATAACGACCAGGAAGTCGCGTAATCGGTATGTCATAATGCCTGAATAAAATGAATCTGAATAAATAATTTTCAAGACTACAAGCCTATTAGTACAAGGGACAAATGAACATCACATATCACAAATAATAGATGAGAACAAGGATGGAAGCAGTTTTATTCTTATCACTTAAAGTCTGCTTAAGCTTGTCGTCTTGATTGGTCATACCTACTTATATTATAAAATACATGATAACAAACAAACCTATAACATACAATATAATTAACATAAATAACTATAATTAGACTATATAATTTATAGATAATAAATTATTAACGTATCTCAGGTGGATATTTATAACTATGTCATAATTAAGCTGGCGGCCAGCCGCTGACCCAAGTTTGAACTGGGAGATTTTGAAGGTGGCTGAATTCAATCCTAGAATGAACTTTAGCAATTCATTTTCNTAATTAACATAAATAACTATAATTAGACTATATAATTTATAGATAATAAATTATTAACGTATCTCAGGTGGATATTTATAACTATGTCATAATTAAGCTGGCGGCCAGCCGCTGACCCAAGTTTGAACTGGGAGATTTTGAAGGTGGCTGAATTCAATCCTGGAATGAACTTTAGCAATTCATTTTCAAAAAAGTAATAGAATAAAATGATGAGTATTTTGAAAGCCCCGAAAAGTATATTCCGCAAGTTCTGATTGTTTTTCTAAAGAGGTTTCCAACGGCATGACACACCTTAATATGAATTCGATTTTGGAATGTCGCAGAATCTTTTTTTCACCTTTTATAAAATGAACTCCTAATAACCAATACAATGGTGTTAATCTGTTTGCCGTGGCATAGACTAGAAATTGTTTAATCAACAGTTCAATAATTTTTTCAGCTGAACTTCACGCGAAATTGAATACTAACTAAGGCGCGTGGCCCACGCGGCGTGGGGACTCTATCTAACATTTCTCTTTGTTTCGAACAGACAAATTATCTGTTTATCTCACAATTAATCAGAATTGTTTGTTGATTCAATAATTGACAAAAACCGAAACTATTGATTTTTTGAAGAATAAAAAAACAACCTAAAGATGACCCTTATTTTTCAAAATTTTGACCATTTTTTCAAAATTTCAAAGTTGCGCGCCTCTAGAATGAGAACGAGAATAATTTTTAGAAATTTTGTTCCTACACCAGTTAACGTACACAATTTCTTCGAGGTAAACAAATGCAATAAAAAATTGAATAAAAATTCAAGGCGCTGAAAATTTTACGGCGACACTTGTCGAAATTTTAGTTTTTAGAAAATTCTAGAGTTCGAAAAACAAAAATAAACATTTCGGTCTAAAAGTAGTTTGCTACTGCAGCTTTACATCATCTCAATAATTTTCAACTTTTATTCGTTTTCTTTGAAGGCACTTAATTTTTTTAAGATTTGAAATTACCGGTTTTCAATTCTTTTTACTGGTAAAATGCCAGTGTTAACAAAGGAGGAATAAACATTAATTTATGTTGAACGTTGAAACATGTGTTTTGCCTTATCAACGAGAGTTTCTTCTGCTCGCTTTGTCTACAAAAGTCTTCGAAATATTTTGTGATACAATTTCGAGGACAAGCTCATCTTTGAAACCTCCCAATTTCGACTCGTTCATGAAGAACAATAATGTCAGACCATTTAATTTGAACCATATAGTTCCGAACAATAACTCTATTTCATGAGCTTTATCTAAACATCAAGTCTAAAAATTATTCTAACAGACTTTTAAAGCAACTTCAAGGATTTCCTTTAAGATTATCAGCAGAAAATAAGAATATATATTTATAACTGTATGGTTCACGCATTACTTTTCGATAATCTAAAATATTAAATCCTTTGGGATGTTCTACTTTGTGAAGTAAACATTAGCTACTATATAAGAAAGTTGAAATGGTCAACTAGTCAGTAAAAATAGTTTTGAAAATGTTTAAACAAATTGTATTTATCACGTTGATAACAATGTAAGTTTTTACGCATCAAGAAAAATGAGCAAATACAGGGGGTCCTATATCGTGTGCCCAATATTGCCGAATTTGCCAATATCGCGGTGAAAATCGACGCAATTAAAAGATTAAAACCTTGATTTTTGTCGCTGCCTTAATCACCGTGAAACCCAGTATCGCTAAAATTGCGTGAACGTTTGAGGTTAGTATTAAAGGTTTATCTGAGACTCAGATTCGGAGTGATTCATATTTCAAGATTGAATTCTTTAATTTGTTTTGTGATTGCCCTGTTTCTTAATCGTCCGATGCATATATAGCCTTTTGAAAGGCTGAAGCTACTTCAACTCAGCCGAAAATGATGAAAAGATGATCGCAGAAACTTCTTCTGATACATTTTTAAATTCAGCAATTTATATTTAAAAATATTTCCTAAATTTTTTTAAGATATTAGGTTCACATTTTATGACAAGCTGGTTGAAAGGCATTTTTTTTGCTTAATTTTACTTCCGATGAAATAATTTATGATCCAAATTCGGAATTAAAATTTTCAATCAGCCAATTATTAGAAAAGTGTTTTAAGTACAATATGCAAGAACAGTTAGTCTTCTGGACCTATCTGGAGAAAAAAAATATTTTGAGAGTGAAATTTCCAAATATCTTATTTCGATATTAGGATGGATAAAATGTTTAAAAAAAAAGAAACCTCGAAGCAGTACGACCGCTACCACCGTGAGATTCGATACTGCAGAAATGTTTTTAAAATTTTTTGTATTAACCTTGAAACTCGGAAAACAAATCTTTTGCTAAAAATATTTTGACTTAAATATAAAAGTTCAATATTTAAATGTTTCTCGAATTTAAGAGTAGTAGGTCATGGAGAATATGAAAAACAAGGTGGAGAATTAGCTGAACATTTTCGGTTGAATGTTCCAATGGACAATATTGAATGGCCTAATAAATCAGATTCAAGTATGTCTCCGCTTCAATCGTATGAAAATGATAAACATAAAGGTAATATTAGAAAAAGAATGAAAAAATCATTGAATCATACGGATAAATCACTAAGTTTCCGCCCGGAATAAACATAATTTCAGCTGTAAAACGCAACGCTTTTGGTCTCGCGATGTGGAAAAAATTTAACGAAATGCAAAATGGAGAGCATGGTTTCAACTCATATATTAATTGAATTCTGTGCTTTAATGCCCTAAAATGTATTTCCATAGAAGGGAATAACTTCCTGTCATTATTTTTGCGTGACTGGAATATATTAATTTTACGCAGTAAAAGCCATACCATTAAATGTAAGTTCCATTTTCGATATAACATTCGAATCTAAAAAAAACTGTTCGCTCTCAAAATGAATATTTATTGAAATATTAAGCTTATATAATTTGTGGATTTAAAACATGTGAATATATATAAATTAAATGCTATGAATGTCGTCTCTAGAAATAAGTTAATGTTTTTCTGTCTAACTTACCAAACAATTTTATCTTCAAACTAATAAAAAATAAGTAAATCAGACTTTGTTTGTTTTAAAAAAGGCTCAGAAATCAGCGTATATGATAAAAGTAATCCACTGCTTCCAAAACGCAACTCAATGCTTTTTTGGTTGAACCAGGATATTTGAAGTCGGAAGAATAAAAGTTTATTACTCGAAATTATTCATTTTTTTATCACAACAAATCAGAATTCTGTACTATAGATTGATAATTTAAGTCAAAACGAAATTTGCACAAGTGATCAGTTAACAGTTTTAAAACTATATCTTTCATGAAAAAATTAAATCTTTTAAGTTTCACGATTTTGATATATGTAATTATGATATTTAATTTTTGATCCAATCCATATCAATTCGGTGACCGGTTTTCAATAACCATGAAAATCTAATTCTCACAAAAAAAATTCTCCATGATATAAACTTCTGATTTTATAATTATTTTGGATACCATCCAGAAAATTGAAAAAATTAAAATATGATGATATTTTCCAAGAAAAAATATTTTTCATTCAGCCATATTACAATTGAAAATAAACTCTAGAAAAGTAATCAGTCAATCAATTTATATTGAAATAATGTACAGCTAAAGTCAAAGCATAATCAATATTAACAAATATATTAGTCATAATCACTTTCAACACTCGACGGGCGTTTCTTTTTTATTCTTATGATTAATGCTCCTGTAACCAGTGTTCAAAATCGTTATCGGAATTCAAATGGATCAAAGGAATAACCGGTCCTGATTTGGAACACTGCCTGAAGCAAATGATAAAATAATCAAAATACCGACTGGAATCCAGATTGTTCCGTTTTTTGCTTGAGTGAGTTTATCTGTCTCTAAACGTATGTCGGAAATATTTTCTGCTAATATTTTTATGCTCTCGAGACTTTCAAAGTTGGATTCGGTAACAAGAGGAACGTTTATCATAGAAGCGAGAATATTTAGTCGGTTTATCATAAGTGTTGTAGTTTCAGTTGTTTGAGAAGCTGTTGTTGTGTCTGTCTGAAACGCTATTTTCAGGGATATTTCGGAAATATTACTTTTGAATTAAAGTAGACTAGTTTAAGTTGTTGAGAAATTATGGTGAATTTGTTTCTAAAAAATTGTCTGAATCGGCCAAAAGTAAATTATAATATTCATGTCTTTTGATAAAATATCGTTTTTTGTTGATTATGAATCAGCCAGCATGAAAAACCGAATTTTAAATTAAAATATTTTGAACAGTTTTAAAAATTGCTTTTATTCAGGTCAAAAGTTTTGTGTATCAAGGTTATTTTTTTTCTCGAAGAAATTTCAGAAAAAAATCTACATGAAATCATAAATTGTACGAATTATCCCCTGCTTCTTCCGTGGGGTTGTTTGTTAGAATGGATGTGAATGTCGTTGGAGAGCGGCTGGTCCTGAATATTGTTTTGCTTTGGTTGTTTTCTAGGTACCCGGAGGATGGTCTTGTCGTGTTTATAAAACTATTTTTTACTTCTGCTGCTGTTGTTGTTAATATGCTTGGGAATGTCGTTGTTGATTGCGTCGTTGCTGTTGTTGTGGTGACAACTTCTGCGAGGAAGGGATCACGTGATTGAGCCGAACAATCTTCATTTGAAACATTCACGGGAGCATTGAATCCATTGATTGTTGAATGATAATGTATTCAAAATTTGTCATGACCGTGATCTTAATTAAACTTCAACATACATTTTTGTAATCTATATAAACAAAATTAATTGATTGAAAATAGTAAAAACTACATTTTAAAAGCTTTCAAATTTATTTATTGATTCATTTCAGGTAATGTGTTAAACAAAAAACTTTTTTGAATCAGAATTTTCGCAAGTATTTCGTCATTTTTAATTTAGCGATCGTAGGCCTCGAAATTGCTGAATTAAAAGCTTACGATTCTAACTAATTAAGCAATTTCCAGGCCTACGATTGCTAAATTAAAAATGACGAAATACTTGCAAAAATTCTGATTCAAAAAAGTTTTTTGTTTAACACATAACCTGAAGATGAATTAATAAATTCGAAAGTTTGTTAAAATGTAGTTTTTACTATTTTGAAATCAATATGATATATCTCGCATAACCAAAAAAAAATTAACAATTAAGAATCTGAATTTTGATAATAATTTTTCGAAAAAATACAAAAATGTAATTTTTTGCACATTTTCAATTGGAAAGCTCAAAATTATCTCATTCATTCACCACTATAAGAAAGTAGTCGTTGCTGATTTAACTGTTTTTAGATGCGGTTTCTGGGTTAACTAGCATAGGTGAAATTTCAAAATCTTTTCAAACGTAAAGAACAACTTTCCACAATCATTTTTAGACTTTCAGTAATCTGATAAAATCCAACCTACGCACTCAAATTATTTTATAGTAAATCTTACCAAAACTACACGAAAAAGCTTTCTTCTCCGTCAGTTTTTATCACTTTTATTTTTTTTTCTGTCTAGCTCCAAACCATAAATACGAAAAATTATATAAAGGGTTTTTCTTCAAAATTCAGCTCTTGTCTGCCAAAAACTCTAAAGCACAAAATCTAAAATCACGATTTAGAGGATTTTCAAAAGCTTACTCCTCCACCAATTTTCAAGATAAATTTTCGGTTCATACCTTATATGAAAGCTCAGAACTAGCTTATAAAAAGTCGAGAGCATTTTCGAAATTTTGATTAGACTTTGTTCTGGGGGCATATGAAGGTTTCTATAATTTTTCATTATTTGAAGCTCAAATAATCAAATTTGATAGACAAAAATAGTTTTAATTGTTTGTTTTTAAATATTCAATCATTTAAAAAAAAGTCGGTGCTATTTTTAAATCGGAGAAGTCAAAGAATGTGACAAAGAGAAAAAAAATCCTCGATTTAAGATTTTGGTTTTCAAAGATTCTGTCCGACAAATGCTTATTTCAAAAAAACGCTCTTGGTTATTTTTCATAATGATGGTCTGAAGCTTGACACAAAAATATCAATGAAAATGATGGAAACTGACGGAAAAGAAAGCTTATTAGTGTTTTGTGGTAAGGTTCACTATAGGTTCATGTGAGTGCGTAGGTTGAATTGTATCACATTACTGAAATTCTGAAAATGATTGCGAAGAGTTGTTTTTTAAGTTAAGGTTTTTCCCAAATGAAACCAAGGAGGAGATTGTTTTTGTATGAATAAACTCTCTGATACAAAATCTTTACGAGGTCACTTTGTCCAAAACGGAAAAACAATCTCCTCCTTGGTTTCATTTTGGAAAAACCTTAATTTTTACATAACCTGTGAAATCAGGAGACAAACTTCTGAGGACCATTTTCAAATAACTGCTGTACTTTTCCTAGGAAATGCGAAAAACCATGGTTTTGTAAACATTATTCATCGAAAAATCTATCTCCTCTTGGGATTAATGTCGAAATTCGCTTAAATGTTTGCAATTGCTGGTGCAAAACAGAAAAAACTTTTGGAAGCAGTATTTTCAAATTTCGACCTCAAACACAAAATATGAATTGTTTGAGGTCACGTGAATAAATAACCGAAAAAAAATATGCTTCAATTTTTTCGAAAGTAGGCCCAAAACAAAGCAAGGGAAACAATAAAGAGAAAGTTTGCTTAATTCAAGCCGATATTTTGAAGTTTTAGTGGTCAAATTAAAACACAAGTTATTTTTCCACTTAAATTATAATAAAAATACTCAGAAAAAATCGAAAAAACTCAAAAATTCCGAATATATTTTGTTGTTATTAGGGTTTTTTGTGCTTTTAAAACATAAACGATTGATTTGGTGCATTTTTACGGGATAATAACTGCACCAAATTTAGAAACCACCATACCTTTAAGTTGAAAAAAAAACAATTTTCAAAAATTGACCATATTTGTAATTTTCTTCAAGAACTTAACATGAAAAATTTATAATCTCAAGATCAAGATGTTTGAGATATTATCCCAGGGATAATATTTTCGCGATTTGTTCGCCTTGATTAAGAGGATACATACTCAAATTTGTAAGGATCTCTTGTTATATTGAAGTTTTCGGGCGGATTCCAGTTTGGAAGAATAATCGCTGAGAAATCATTGCGGATAGTTCGTTGGCCAAGAAACACTGAAGAACAATTTTTTTAAATTTTGGAAATACAATGAAATGACAGCCTAGTTTGCGAAAATGCTCATTTCAAGCGTAGACGTACACCGTATTAATTGTATTGTGAAAACTTGACGTTTCGGCAGTTTAGAACCATTTTCAAAAGTAAAAAAATTTTTATAAAGATAATAAAACTTGAAATTGAGCAGATATCTAGAAATGCATGGAAAGTTTTATGGGGATTCAGTAGCCGACCGTATTCGACCTTTCTCGAGGTTTTAGATACTGATAAGAATTGTCTCTTTTCATTTTAGCCATTTTTTTCTTGTAGTGAGGACATTTTAAACAATGAAAGTAAACTTCTGTGCCCTTGCTTAGCTGAAAGTGATCACGTATTCGCGTACGAAGGTGTCGTTTACATTGACCAACATAGTTCTCATCACATGGGCATACGGACTCGTAGACAGTTTCAACTGTTTCAAATTTGTCGACTAAAGGGGCTTTCGCTGATCGACTAACAAGGCGAGTTACTTTTATTGTTTTTAGAGCTTTATTCACGTGCATATCAGGTAGGACGTAGGTAGTTTAGCACCAGAGTTGCATCAAAAGGAGGGTTTTCGGGTTTTTGTTGATTTTTAAGAAAAAGTGCTACTTTTTTATTTATAAGAGCGATGGGGAATTGATTTCGGAGAAAAATATTTTTCAATTTTTCAAGACCGTCTAAAAACTTTTCTTCATTAGAACTTGAGTCTAAAACACCGTATTATTTATAAATAGGAGCGTTTCATAGTGGAGACTCAATGTGAAAAGACATCAACTCAATTGAAGGATAGTAATAATACATCTGACTCTCATTAATTACAATTTGACATGTACTTTAAAATTGACATGAGAGAAAGACACATACTGTCCGACATATNTCGCTGAGAAATCATTGCGGATAGTTCGTTGGCCAAGAAACACTAAAGAACAATTTTTTTAAATTTTGGAAATACAATGAAATGACAGCCTAGTTTGCGAAAATGCTCATTTCAAGCGTAGACGTACACCGTATTAATTGTATTGTGAAAACTTGACGTTTCGGCAGTTTAGAACCATTTTCAAAAGTAAAAAAATTTTTATAAAGATAATAAAACTTGAAATTGAGCAGATATCTAGAAATGCATGGAAAGTTTTATGGGGATTCAGTAGCCGACCGTATTCGACCTTTCTCGAGGTTTTAGATACTGATAAGAATTGTCTCTTTTCATTTTAGCCATTTTTTTTCTTGTAGTGAGGACATTTTAAACAATGAAAGTAAACTTCTGTGCCCTTGCTTAGCTGAAAGTGATCACGTATTCGCGTACAAAGGTGTCGTTTACATTGACCAATATAGTTCTCATCACATGGGCATACGGACTCGTAGACAGTTTCAACTGTTTCAAATTTGTCGACTAAAGGGGCTTTCGCTGATCGACTAAAAAGGCGAGTTACTTTTATTGTTTCAGAGCTATATTCACGTGCATATCAGGTAGGACGTTTTAATTTTACGAATGAGTTGTTTTGCATAGTACTCAGTTTTAGGTGAAGAATAGTTTAGCACCAGAGTTGCATCAAAAGGAGGGTTTTCGGGTTTTTGTTGATTTTTAAGAAAAAGTTCTACTTTTTTATTTATAAGAGCGATGGGGAATTGATTTCAGAGAAAAATATTTTTCAATTTTTCAAGACCGTCTAAAAAATTTTCTTCATTAGAACTTGAGTCTAAAACACCGTATTATTTATAAATAGGAGCGTTTCATAGTGGAGACTCAATGTGAAAAGACATCAACTCAATTGAAGGATAGTAATAATACATCTGACTCTCATTAATTACAATTTGACATGTACTTTAAAATTGACATGAGAGAAAGACACATACTGTCCGACATATGCGCCGCGAAATTATTTTTCCATATCATTGTTTTCATGTGTTAATTTTGTCATAGTCTGACTTTCAGGCAGATGTGACAAAAAAAATACAATTTTATCGCATATTGGTACCAGGTGCTTTGCGAAATATAAATTGCAAAATAAAAACACATATTTTGCGTTTTCTAGAACGGACTATACGATTAATTGTTTTTGAGCTTTAGTGTTCGGAATTGTAATTTTTTTGTTTTTCTACTTGTTTAGACAAATCTAGACTGATAACACGGTATAATAGTGTCCATCAAAATAAAATCTTTGAATTTAATTCGATAATTGCATTTTTATTTTTGAACTCTGATTAACTTGTGAGGAATTAAGTGTACCATTTATAAAAAACGGTTTAAACTTATCTGAATTAAAAAAGTTTTTTTGACCAGACGATTGTAAAGAATATGTTATTGAATCAGCTTAATTAATAGTTATGAATAGTAATTTACGACGTTTCGGATATTTTATTCCATATTCATGTAAATCGTACAGAATAAAAATCTGAGTCTTCGAAACTTGGGAAATCTAGAGAAATTATTCAAATTTAGATTAAGTGTTAAATTTTAAATTTTAAAAAACCAAGCCTACGAACTTGGGACATCTAGAAAAAACATTAAAATTTGGAGAAAGTGTTTAATTAAAAACTGTAAATTAAGCTGTAAATTCGTTTTTTTTAAGTTTAGCTTATGTCAAAAAATAGCAAAGCACTTGAAACCTTTTTGACAGTTTAGATCTGGCGGCATGGTTAGGCTGACCGTGGTTGTCCCCTAAGGCGAAACTATACATTTCTCGAAAAAAAATCCGTCTCAAAAATTTAAAAACTTTCAATTTCTTCAAATCCAGATTTTTTGAAAATTTTGAGCACGGCTTCTTATTGGTTCTGAAAAAAAAGGCTCAGAAAAAGGTTTTGATTTGTTTATCTTGTAGCGCTAATCAAGGCGATAATTTTTTATTGGAACATACCCACTCAGACCCCTAAAAAAAGTTATGGGGTCTTTTGTCTACTTATAAAATAACAGTTTTTTATCAATATTTTT
>SCLH01000914.1:348833-390217 GCA_004367855.1 Oikopleura vanhoeffeni
TGACCAAAATGTAACCGTTAAACAACTTGAGGCTGAAAAACAAAGACTCGCTATGACTAAAGATCAGATCAAAATGAACTATTTTCAGTCTCATTTCAAAATCATCCAGAAAAACTTTCGTTCGAAAAAACATCGAATGGATGCAAAAGCGTTTTTTATACGTATGCATCGACCAAAATTGAACAAGCAAGAAGAACTTAGGTTCTTCAAACTTTTTTGAAACTGGCATGTCTTATTTTTGCTTTTTTATGCCCTTCTCTCCTTTTTATTTTATTAAAACAGAAAATTCTAGATCTCCATTCTGAAACTTTTTGTGTAAAAGTCTGTATTACTTTTTCTTTATCATAAAAATGGTTTGATAATGATAATAAAGTCGAAAACGTTTACCAAAACAAATATATTTTAATTTTAATTAATCATATTATTTGAGTCTAGAAAAATTTTGACCTTTTTTTGTCAGTCACTTTAGTCAATTTAGTGATTTTCAAACAATTGTTCTGAGCTGAATAAAAGTTGCTTGAGTTTCATATTCTGGGACATTTTTTAATACGTTTTAATTGGCCGAGGTGATTACAGTTTTGTTTTATTCTTGGGGTATAATTGGGAAGGAAATTTTGAAAGATCATCTTATTCGCCCGTAATCTTGGAAAAGGTGCTCAAAATAGCTGTTTTTGGTACATCACGGCTAGAACATTTTAACTTGAACAGCTGAAGTCATAAGCGTTTTTTCAGAATCGAACATATTCAGAGAATATGGAAGGAATTTTCAATACCTTGTGTAGTAAACTAGTATAAATATGAGGATGCTTGAAGTTTAGGTTTCTTCAAAATTCAGCAAAAATATGTTTTTTTTCAGGTTTGCAAAATTATTTTTAAGAAAATATTTTTTTTCCGATGTATCACCATTAAAAATTTAAAGGGATGGTCGTCGCATTTAAAGGGGTTTTCAATAGGCAATTGTCGCAAAGGTACAAATTGTTTGACCAACTTTTACCTCTCTTTGATATATTTAAACAAAAATCTTGCATCCTAAAAAACAATCGAAAATGACGGATGACTCGTCCAATCCGAAAGCTGCTTAGAAAAGTGACGGAATTATTTTTTCAACGTCTATCTCCTCCCTGAGTTTTCAAGGTTCACCAATGATTCATGATTTAAATTATCCGGACAGAACGTGAGCAGACCAATTTGAAGAGTTGTTGGTAAATTTTTTTGATTTGGCTTCAGAATTAACAAAAACAGTATTTTTACCCTATGTTAACTAGTGATAAATACAGTTTTTTGTTGATCCTGAAGCCAAATCAAAGAATTTTTCGAAAAACTTTTCATATTAGTCTGCTCACGTTCTGTCCGGTTAATTTGAATCATTGTTGAACCTTGAAATCTCAAGGAGGAGATACACTTTGAAAAAATAATTCCGTCACTTTTGTGAGCAGGTTTCTGATTAAACGAGCCATCCGTCACTTTCGATTTTTTTTGGGATGTAAGATTTTTGTTTTGATATATCAAAGAGAGGTAAAAATTGGTCCAACGATTTGTACTTTTGCGACAATTTGCTATTGAAAAACTCTTAAAATGCGACCACCATCCTCTTAAAATGGCAAAAAAATTAGTCAGATCCGATGTCTATATTACGAGTTTTAGTCAATTATTTGGAAAAAGTACTTGGAGTAAAAACTGAAATTTTGCAAATTTATGAGTTTTTTTAGGATCAAAATTTAATTTTTTGTACGCAAACCGTTAACAAAATATTGAATGCAGCAAAAATTAATATTCTACCACATATCATATACATCAGGGTCCGGCGGATAGGTGAAAGTTTTTTCACTCAAAACCTTCACCTATAAGCCGGATTTCACCTATCCGCCTTCAACTATCCGCCGGACACTGCTGTATATGTGACATATGGTTCCCAAGATATAGTCCTCGTGGTGTACGTCGATTTTAAGGATCTAAGAAACCATTTGAAATTTTTTATTTTGATTCTCAAGATTAAATTAAGAGTGCAGTAATGCAACCAAAATAAGCGTCAACGGGGTAAAACTTTAAAAGTAGAAGGCAAATTATGTTTATAAAAAACAGGAGATTTTTTACATCGAAATTGTTTTCAAATTTTTTTGGAATGAAACCGATAACAAAATTAAGAATAAAGTACAAATTAGCTTGTCTGAGAGCTGAAATATAACGTCCGTGGGGTACTCCCTTAATTAAATTAAGCAGGACAAATTATTTAAAGTGTTCTGATTCGGAAGTCAAAATTTCCAGAATGCGCGTCCGTTATAAAATAAGCGCCAAAAACTTCATCATAATCAACCTAAAATTCATAATTCATATTCTGTTTGTTGTTTGAAATGTTTTGTTGAAAAATGTTTTTTGTAGATAAACATTTTCGTTTAACCTCGAGTAATAAATTGGGTAAAAAATTTGTAATTATTCTGAGGTATTTTGAAAGCGCTGGGGTAGGCGGTGGCGCTTTCCTATTGGTGTAGTATTTTCATACTATGCCCTTAGTAAAGAAACACGTGTGTTTGATTTCAAACCTGCTAATTGGCGGGAGCACGGTTTTCAATCCAGAGGGTCTAGCTTTGTTTGCAGCCTACTTTTATTTTATACTGTATATGTATTCACCTTTAATTAGCTTCAAAATGATTTCTTCGGATTATTTTAATGATCGGCCTTTCCTGTAAATGCTTCAAACTCCGGCCAGCCTAGTGCTGCATCAGGAAAACTTTTTTACTCATGAATCACCAAGTGTTCAAATATAATAATCATATTTCCCATGTTTAATAAAACGTAATTTAACATTTATTTTTACAAAAAAAGTGATGATATCCACATCCTTAATTTTTAAACTGAATTATTTCCGCTCAATACTAAACATACATGGAAAAGCTCCATGGTTCAAATAACGATATAATAATACTGGTACGCATGATCTGTCAGTTCATTGTCCCTATTTTCCGATCGAAAATTCTTAAATATACAATTTTGTCAACAAAAATTTAAAACTATATTTTCCCAATAAAACTCAGGTGTTGACCCTTTTGTTCTAATAGACGCACCATTGAATTTGTATGAAAACAATTTGAAAAACATAACATTTTTTTCAATTTTTGTCATGCATTTTTGACTAAAACCTTATTTTCACCAAATTTTCATCGGAGTTGACCAATTTTAATAAGGGAACGTAATAATTTGACTTTCAAACTCGTTTTGACATCCTTCCGCAAAATTTTTCAAACTGAAATTCTCTCGAGGTGATTTTTTTTATTCAGATCTACTGTCAAATATATATAAAATATATATATTAAACAACAATCACGGACGCTAACGAAAATGTTCCATCAAAACCTGACTTTAGACGATTTTCACGAATTTTCAGTGTGACAAAAAGATGGATCGACTTAACTGACCGGAAAGTCAACGAAAGACTTTGAATCTGCCATGTTCCTACTAATCGCTTGATAATGAATAAACAAAAATGTTCCCAAAAATTATAATTAATAATCAGTTTCTTCAACGTATGAAGTTTTTTTTGCCAAAGTTGTAAATTTATTCAAAAACATTTAAATAGGTTTTAATAATCATCAGAAAACACTAATTCCACGCAAATATACCGTAAATTAAGCGTTCTTATTGCAATCATGAGCTAGTGAAACTTGAAATCTCTTAACCCTCCGAGGATTATAGACTATAATTTATAGCCCTTTGAAGGCTAAAACCATTTAAAATCAGCCAAAAATGATGGAAAAAATGATCGCAGAAACTTTTCCTTCTCATACATTTAATAATTTAACAGTGTGAATCTGAAAATAATTCCTTATAATTTTTCGGAAACTTGGTTCAAATTTTATGACGAGTTGATTGAAAAATGATTTTTCGCTTAAGGGGGTAGCAGCGATGTGGCGGACTGGTACATTTTTTCGGAGTGATTTTTGAAAGAAAAAAAATGTGAAAATTTTTTATTTTATTTTTTATCTGAAATCAAAATGTTCATACTTGCAAACGTCACTTTTCATTACAACTCCATTTCCAACTTGACCCGATGTGGGATTTTTTTAAAAGGCGATATTTATAGACTTCAGACATTTTCGGGTGTAATGCACTGATTAGTGGGAGAATCATTATCCACATGCAAAAATTTCTTTAATATGAAAGTTTTATTTCAATGAAAAATAGAGAAAAAAAATTGACCTTCAATTGAGTTTAAATATAAAAAAAGTGTCCTGACTTTTAAAAGTCAAGTAGCCTATTACCACCGCAATTTTATAAAGTTTTTAAAAATAATAATTTTTTTATAAATGGCTTGCCAAATGGCACAAACCGGTTTCACAAGCAAGTGTTGTAAATTCATCGAAGTTCAGAAACGATATTCACTTGACCCTTGCATCGGTTGAATACGGAAACCAAATAGATACCAGAAATTTCACAAGTGATCGACCTAATTGTTTACAGAGATTTCAAAAAACTACTAAAATTTTTGGACTTGATTTGCGGAATTTTCATAATATTTCTAAGAGTCGAAACAACAAATGCAAAAAAACATTTCATGATTTTTCAAACAGCAGTCAGAAAATATGTAAACATGCATGAAAAGTTAAAGTGGCTATTTTTTCGTTTTTATTCACAGATTTCATAAAATTAATCAGAAAAAATTTGGACGAAAAATGCTTAAATTTTTATAATGCTTTGAATTTTTTCGAAAATTTAAGAATTATAAAATAAAAGTTTGAACTCAAATCGTTACTTAAATAGATAAAAAATGATTTTAATGAGCTGATACACATTTATTCTGGTCAGCTAACGATAATAAGCACAAAACAATAAACCAACTAATTATTTTCGTAAATTAAATGACGCCAGTCTATCCCACATCGCTGCTACCCCTAAGTTTTACTTCCGAAGGAATACTTTTTTATCTAAATTCGGAATTAAAATTTCAAATCAGCCAGTTTTTGGGAAAGTGTTTCTAGTACAATTTGCAAGAAAATTCAGCCTTCTGAACATATCTGAAGCATAAAAAATTATTGGAGTGAAATTTTTTGTGAATCATGCCAAAGTGGTACTCTTATACCATATTTGCGTTAATATTGTTATAATCAAATAATTTCATTTAATCGAGACAACTAATAATTTTTTCCTATAAAACGTGATTTTTCATGAATATTTTGAACTAACCTGAAAATTTCTCTTGATTCCAAACAGATGTAGTCAATCAGATAAAAGAATTAAGTAGAACAGAGCACTGCGCAGTTATTTAGATTAACATACATTTACTGGAGCCTATCATGAGGTAGTATCACCTGGTTTGATGAACCTTGTTTTTCAAACTTTTTTTCTAGAATTTGATATAAAATTTCGAGAATACAGAAAAATTTATTCGAAAATTTAACTCTTCAACTGGATTATAAAGGAAAAATTGGAGGTTGATCTCATAAGAATTTTCTGTAAATAAAGCTCAATAAATAGCCTCCTGAAAGGCAATTGTGCCTCAGCGGAAATTTTTTTATATGCTTCGGAGGATTAAATCTTCTTCATTATATTTAGGAATAAAAATTATATGCCACTTAAAGAAATTTTTGTATAATTATTTTTCAAATTTTTCATGAGTATTAATCGATTAACCAGGTCCTTTAAATTAATTTTAATAAGGCAAAACGTTGACCCGATATCCCGTTCAAAATCGACAATAGGTGAGAAATCGTGAAACTTGCGGTTCAAGTTGCGTTGTTCAAATAACGTAAAGAAAAAGATAAGGTTAAGAATACATGGGAAGAAAACACTCCACTCACAATTTGGAAGATTTTAAAGCTCTCGTCGATTCTAAAAGTGATATATCGCCTCTCGTGCCTTTGCTAAACTTGCTTTAAATTAATTCGGAAACTTAAATGTCTAATCCAGCTGGGTTGTGATATGTTATTTGTCGGTATATCATGATTTATATTGATTTCGGCGTTTTGAAACAGTTGCTGTGGAGAGCAAAATCTCAATCACTCTATTTGCTCCGAAGTCTCCCGTGGAAATAATTCAGGAATCACTGGTAGCTTGTATAAAAGTAAAAATTGGTGACCATATTTTTATAAACAAATATCAGTACATACAAATATATCAAGAATGATCCTCAAGAATATCCCTCACAACCATATCAACTGTGAACAAATTGATGCAGCTACAAAATATGAAAATGTAGAAATGTCCAAATGTCTTTTGGAAAAGTTTTTACACCAAAGATTCTATGAAGACAATATTGTCAGATTCCAAATTGTTGCGGCAATTGTTTGTCTATTACTTTTAACCATGATTTGCCTACCAGTACGAAAAATGCGACAAGGTGTCCGAGAAAAAATTGAAAGATGTCAAAAAGAAAAGCGTCAAAATCAGTCGAATGATTCGAGCGAATATTCAAGCCGATGTAATTCGCTCATGCCAAGAAGTCATACGACAAGAAAAATGAGCTATTATCCTAGATATCCTTTGATTCAGTGTCAATCTGCTTGAAATCGGCGTTTCATCATTATTTATTGAAATTAATTATTTATACTGTGTTGATATTGAAAATTATTTGAATATAACTGAATTTATTTACTAAAATTATCCGTCTTTATTTTACATTTGAATGCAAGAATCAAAACTTATTTTAACACTTCTAGTGATAATTTAATTTTTCAAATTAAGGGACATAACTTTGAAACGATCCCGTAATCACCTTAGTTTGAAGAATAAATTCGTTTACTTATTTATTTTTTCAATCTAGAATTTTAAAGTTTTCTGGCTAAATTTGAAAAATTTTGGCAATATATATATATAAAACATCCAAGATACGATATTCTAAAATTTTCGAATCTTTCATGAAAATGAGTTTTTTTCATAAAATTGATTTGGAATGGCCATCAAAGAAATTAAAATTCACATATTTTCTGTTGTCAATTTTTAATTTCTTTTTAAAATCAAAGAATCTTATTTTTGCTCTAGTAGAGACTCTACTGTAGAGTCTCTGGATTTTTCTAAATGTAAAACTTTGTTTTCCATATAATATTAATAGCAAAAGAAAAACTGGAATATGAATAAGGTTATTCTCGAGTGAAAGTAAAATAAAGTCAAGTTTTTGTCAAAAATATTGGATACTTACTTATTGGTTTCTTATTTCGGTATCAAGGCATTTGCTTTCCAAATTCGAAATTTTCCCAATCAAGATTTGACATTATTATAAATGTTATTATAAAGCTTAATTTTTTGAGTGTGCTCGAAGCGACCAAAATTTTGGTCACTATGACAAAAATTAAACCGATCAAAATGGATTATATTGAATTGAGAGCTTGTGATTGGTTGCATTATTTGAAAAATTTTGATGACTCCGAGCACAGCCAATTTTTTATCAAAATTCCAGAGTTATTTAGAAAGAACTTTTGATTTATAATACTATCTGTATAGTACTTTATGATACATCAATCACGGTCGCCACAAGGACATTTCTCACTTGATTAATTTTCAGCGAAAAATTAAGGGCAGAAAAAAGGCAATATTTTGAATTTGAAGCGGAGAAGATTTCCGCCAAATTGATATTTACGATTCTATAGGTGTCGAAAATAGCGAAAAATATTTTCAAAATTAGCAAAGAGTGGGGCTCGAAAATTGGTAATGTCAGTAAAATTTGTCAAAAAACGATTTAAAAACTACCAAAAATTGTAATTGGCAATAGAATCTCAAAAATATTCACGTTCTTCAACCGAAAAAATAAAAACTCTTTTAAAAGTTGCCCCAAGTGGGGCTTTGAGGGTATGAAGGTTCTTAATTCGACAAATTACCAATAAAAAAGTATAGATCTACTCGGAAAAGACTAAGAGGAAGGTCAGATCCTTGTGCATCGATTCCTGAAGAAAAATAACCGGTGTAGACAACTGTGAGCTCGTATCTCGTGATATGCTGAAGCTTGTTTTTCTCCCTATATTTTCTAGAAAAAAAGTGAAAATGCTAGAATTTCAAATTTTAAAAGCAAAAATATAATTTTCAATCTTCTGATGCCGAGAAAATTAAAAAACAAACTGCCTTGAGGTTTCTGTTAAGAACGTTCAAAGAAAAGCCTAAATATAGGCTCTGGTACCTTGCTGAACTTTTTAAATTGCTTACAAGGGTTAAATAATAAGTCATTCATTTTATAAAAAACCATATTTTTTTGGATATTTTGCTCCAATTTAACTAGTCAAATTTATAAGTTGATAAGCGAGAAAATAACAACTAAAATGTAACGATAAATGTATTCAAGTTGGATTACAGAGAAAGAAAAATAGGTTACATGAAGAGAAAAATCAAAAATTGAATCACTGTTTCAGATTCATGGCACTGAAATTGAGCTTTAACCGGCAGCAAAGTGTTTTTAGTGTCAAGCTGCTTGACAAAAATACTTTTCAAGTATAATTTTAATGAATAATAAATATAAATTGATACGTTTTTCCGATATTGCAATCAAAAGTATTGTGTGTGTAAAATCTGGCTGATTGCAAGCAATTTTGAATCTCTATAACTTTATGAATATCGCAGAAGTGAATTCATTTGATCATGCAATACATGACTTTCATATCAAATTCAAACCAGAAGAAAAACTGATAGATAACTATTTTTTGTTCATCAAAATCTAAATGACAGAGGGCAATAAGAAAATATTCTGAATATAAGCTTGTTTAAATTCACGAATGATTAATTAAATTTGCTTTTTTCAATGAATTTTCTGGCATTGGATAAATACCACGCACTATCGGATTTTTTAGCGTATTATAATTTATACGTGCTGTACTTCAGGAGGTTGTGAAGGTTTGAGAGGCTTTTTCCATGGCTAAATTTTTATAAATACATAAAAATCTTATAAAATATCAATAATGATAGTTCGTAATCTAAGAAAAACATTTTATTACCAGAATCTTATTTAAAAGAAATACCTAGAAGTATTTAAGTTTTTTTGAAATTTGGGCTTTTAATTTTATTCTCAATTTACGCCCATGTTAAGGGGATTGTAGCGCTTCCAGCAATGTGCTGGGGAGAATTAAGCTCTTTTAAAACTCAAATATCTTTTGTGAGAATTAAGTGGACATCTATGTTTTTGATTGCACATAGCAGATGTAACCTTAAAATGGATAAATATGATAAAATTCTCGAGAATATTTTAATATGAGCCGTTTAATGAATAAACTTAATTGCTGGGATGTCTCTCCATTGAAGTTTAACTTCATATCAACGTATTCAAAAATAACATTATGCCGATATTATTTGTCAGAAAAAATTTCTTGCAATCACTTTTTTACTGCACGCTATTATTACATTGATTAGGCTAATAATTAAAATATTGAAAAAAGAGCAAAAATCTTAACAATTATAATATTGAAATACTTTCATTGAGTGTAACTTTTTGCTGTTATTAATATTTTGGTAATTTGAGACTGTCCTTTGGCTAGAATTTTAAATTAATATAATTATTTTTGCAAGCAAATCCAATATTCTAGAACTATTTAATCGATAGTAAAAACAAAATTTTGCTTGTTATCATTTTCTTACGTGCTGGATGGTCAGATACAAGAAAAATAATACGGAATTTGAGACCGTGGTCGAAAATAACTACTGCACCCACAATTTCCTTAAAGTTTTTTGCAATTTCTAGACATCGTCTGTTTCCTGACTCTGTGTTTCTAAAAAAATTAACAGCGTGAGTCTTTTTGATTTTTTAATTTTTACCCAACCGGATAGACATAGGTTTTTAATTAAAGTCAAATTGATGACTTATTATATCACGTGACTTTTGTATCCTCTTTTTACTCATCTTCTTTTTTGACCCATCTCCTCTTTTCCACCCATCTCCTCATTTTGACCATCTCCGCTTTTTCACCTATGAACCGTTTTTCACCCATACAGAATTAAATTTGTTAAATTCAAATTGTATTACATTTATTAATTTGTTTGAACAGCAACGTTTTGCAGTTTTCTGGAATTTTCTGAGCTAATTTTGTAAGACAAAAGTCTCAAAAGTACACAAAGGTACATATCTAGAATTTGTGGGCGTGTGATACCCAATCAAATAAATTTTATTTAAGTATCAAATAATTTATCTCCGGATCAAAGCTTTTGAAATTTTCGAAAAATTTTTCTTCGAGATGATTTTTCCGGCCGAAAGTCCTATTTGATTATATAAGGTTGGTGTCGACGGCAATACTAACCCTACGGTATTTCTTTAACTAGTGTTGAGGCTGGCCATAGATTTTTCAAATTTGGAATAAGATGCAAAAACTTTGGAGATCCTAAGTTGGATATCGAAGATGATGCTTAGGCGGTCTTTTTAATCAGGTTTCATAACTTTGAGGCATTGTTTAATCACATCACACGTTTGTCAAGAATCCTTCGATTTTATTGGTCACTGCCTCAAAGTTATGACGCCTGATACGGATTGTTGATTAAAAAATTGCTCACCTAAAATCCAAAAACTTTCAGGCATCAGATTCTAAAAAACGGCGTAGATAAGTATTCGAAAACCCTGATTTTGACTATCACACAATATCACTACCGTTCTCTAGCCAATAATGCTCACAAGTTGGTAGTCACATATATAACATTATAAAACGCTACAGTCCTTATAACAAACTTAATATTGTATTTACAACCATGTAACTTGAAAATTTAATATCACCACGCCTAAAGCCAAAAAACAGTACTACCATAATTTTAATTGTATCTACGTATTAATTTGTTTGTTATATTTTCATTTTAAAAAATGTTTTTATTTGACGTTTCGGTTATTCCATAATCATAAGATTGAGAAGAAGTTGTTGAATAAATTATCGAGAGATTATTTTTGTTTCGAACAGATTGTGTTAATAAGCGAAAATTAAACGCATTTTTTCAGTATGAGAATCGGGCCTCAGGTGCGCACAATTAATGCCCGATTCGAAAAAAATAAAAGCGTTTCATGTTATAGCAGTATTAATGATCTACTCAAAAAGCAATACCACATGAACTTTAAGATTTGTGTTCTTTTTGTTTGTTCATAGTAAGGTTTTTCAAGACAGATCAACATTCCCTCGATTTTTCCTTGTGTTTTTGTGGGCTAAATTTTTTTCAATTATAGTAAGTGACTTTCAAAGAAGTCAAGTTGTTCTTTTTGTGTGTACTGTTGTCCTGATCAACTCCTAGTACGTTAAAAAAAGAAATTGTTGGTAGTAGAGCATGTTGAATATGCTGGTGAAGAACTGAACTTTCTCGTTGTTTCTAATGATTTTTCACTCTCGTATGAAGTATGTTGTTGAGTTTCACCGCATATACGATGCTTCAATTCACAACATATTTGTAACATAAGTTACAATTTTGGAAATATTTTTTTTGGGTTTTCAAGCGTGGATGGATAACATTATCAAGTTTAACAGTTGAAAATAGTATCTCCAATTTATAATTAGGAGTGAATTGGCGCAATATTTTATATAAATTTGTTGCCACGTGTGAGCATCGTAGACTGGTATAGGTAAGGGAGAGTGTGTAATTCAAAATTCGGGTTTTCAAGGTCTTCTTGCCGTTTTTTGAAAACTCTGATTGTGTGAAAATTACGATCACGTACTTCTTGATATTTTCTGATTAAGCAAGTTAAGGGGGTAATGATTTTTTAGATGAATATTTCTTTACTTTTCTATTGCCCGATCCCTTGCCTCAACAGTAGTTGTAGAATGGTGACAACGATAAAGTTCACCGATAAAAGCACCAATTTTATAGCTTTTTGGGGAAACTGCCGTTTTGTAATTTGTCATGCAATCCGTGGCCGGGGTTTACGAAAATGCTCTAAATTAAGTTCATCATTAGTAATAATTAAAGTAGTGTCTAAAAAATTCAATTTATTGTCAGTCGTATTTTCCATGGTAAATCCTAAATTTGTATCAAACTGGTTTAGTTCTTCCAAAAGAGCAAGTTTTGTATTTTTCTTAAGGACTACTAATATGTCGTCGACATACCTATAATATGCCAAAATATAGCCATTTACAAATTGATTATGGAATAACCGAAACGTCAAATAAACACATTTTCTAAAATGAAATTATAACAAATAATTATATCTCGAACAACCCCTACAAACGAATTAATTTGTGTATGCGATTCTGATGACATAGATGAAACTTGCCAAATTTTACACAGTTGAATTGAACAACATAAGAGGCAGTCGGAATCACACATCAACCCACACATTTTAACATATCCCTTTAACACCTTTTGGTTAATCTGAGAGATCAGGGCTGAGGGAGCCAATCCTAACACTCCTAAGATCCCTCCTAGCCACTCATGAGGCCGCTTTTCAGCCCACATTTACAAATATCAAATCAGCTCGATTGTTTGATTATTTCGCGCGTACATTTGTGACAGAAAAATTTTTCGATTCCTCACATTAACCCAAAGATTTAAAATAATATCGAAAATGATTGTTTAAAAACAAGTCATACTTGCAAAAATCAATCAATCTAAATCAAAAGGGCTTTTAGATGAAGCTTTTTGATGAAGAGTCTTTTAACTCGTAGGCAAGGAAAATAACATTTTGACGAATGAACTAGTGTCAATCAATGGTTTCGTAATAATGTATCTCATCAGACTGTGTGACAACTGACCACATTTCAGACTTATTCTCTCATGGCTATTATTTCATGCTGCCCAACAAAAATATGATGCGTAACAACTACAGTCGCTTACCTAATATGCTTCATTCATAATTATGATTTGTCTGACTTTTTAATCATTGGTGATTTGTTTTATTTTATTCCATATTGTAAATTCACATGATATCATGGAAGATGAAGACGTCAATCGCCAAATATTTTTAATTTATAGGTTGAGCAGAAAGGCATTTAAACAGATGGACTATATGTGGCACCGGGATTCGAACTCAAGACCTTTGGAGCTGGTACGATATATAAAACTACGGCTGGTATGCACTGTTTGACACGGTCCATATTACATCCGTTAAATAATGTATCCGTTCCGGTCTCAAGTTCGGTGAACTTTGTAACCAAAACAAAATGACGATTGCTGTGGCCGATATCAATTTTTTCAAGCTACGCTATTTTATCAAAATAATTTTTTGATGATGGATCTCCACCACTTATGCGTTCGAGAAGCCTGATCTAACTGTTGATATTTTGCAAATAGTTTCTAGCAAAAATCAAGTTCTATCTGAATTTTGAATAAACAAACCAAGCCAGACACACATACATCAACCCGTTTTTCTCCATTCATTCAGCATCATTTCAAAAGGGCTTTCCGGGCGCATATGGTTTTAAGATACATGTATTATAGTGTATTTTTATCGTTAATTCACACTGTTTTACATTGTTTTACATTGTATATATATACTGTATTATAAGTTAAGAATGTTCTGCCTTGAAATCCGGAGAGTTCGTCTAAATACTTAAATTATTAAAAGAAATCTAAAAGAACATTTTTCATGGTCGAAAATAATAGAACTATTGGTACTGACCTAACATAGAGCCCTCCAACTAGATGTAACGAAAGCAAACTCTATTTGTCGTGTTTTTCACCAGACCAAGTGGATAATTCATCATTTCATCAGATATTTGAAATCAAAGAAGAAGGTCTTTATTCAGAAAACCAACTTGTTAAATCTTTAAGATCAGATTAAGGGGGTACTCAACGGTTTTTGAGATTTTAGATCGGGGCTCAGAAGGAAACAAAACAAGTTAGTGAAATTCTGAAAACCCTAAAATGAGATCCATCTTTTTTGCTCCCGACCAAAAGTAGAAATTTTTTTTGAGCACCACAGCACCAAGTGGGAGTAAAGTTCATAGAACACTGATTTTTGACTTCAATGTCTTTTATCTCGAAACGGCTCAATGGAAATTGATGAAAGTTTGTAAAAAAACGTTTCTACAACGTCGACAGTTATCGAAAATATTTTGCCAGAAATTCTCGATCGGACTTGTTCTAGAATTATGAAAAACCGTAATTTTATGATATTTTAGAATTTGTAGCTCAATTTTTGCAAAAACGATTCGGTCGATTTTTTTTTAAATTTGGTATTATTCGAAGGAACATGTCTTCTCAATTTCAAGTGGAAATTGTTTTTTGAACATCGCCCCTATTTATTATAAAATTGTAGATTAGTTCAGCCGTAAGTCAATTTCCATGATTTCTTTAAGAAAAATTCATCGTATCGAGTTGAAAATACAATCAAATGGAAGCTCATGGTCTACTGAAGAAAAAATTTGCTAACGTCAGGTTGAAATTTTGATCCCTTATATTCTAGAATAAAGTAAACGTGGAAAGTTCAAACTAAAACAAATTTTTCTGGAAAAACGATTCGGTCCCTTTTTTTTAATTTGATATAATTCGTAGACCATGTGTTTCTAGTTTATTTTTTCTCAATGCATTTTCGTTCAACGGAAGTCAATTTTTTGAGATTTCTAGAAATTTATTTTACATCGATTGTACCGAAAGTACCCTCAAATTGAAGCTACTGCAAAACTGAAGGAAAAAGGTGCTGCTCACTTTTGCTAATTTTTAGATTTTTCATCAAATAGTTAATGTTTCTTTATGTATTTTCTATGATAAGAGCAGAAAAGGATTTTGTGGCCTTCCTGAGGCTATTTGGATGCATAATTATGTCCCTAACCTGAATTAAAAACCGTTGAGTACCCCCTTAATAGACATCTGTTGCATTCCACTATCCTTAAAGAATTAATTGAATCAACAAATTCCCCTCGTAGTTTTAAGTGTCGTCGAAGTTCAGCCGTTAGATATGGTACTACGGTTACAATCAACGTAAGCGTAGATGAAGATGTAGATGAAAGCCTGAGAAACTACCAATAATTATGAAAAAAGTAATGGTTAAGAAAGTTAATAGTACCATAAACACACCAACTCAAAATTCACTGGCCTTTTAACCAAAAAACTTGTCTGTAAAATAATCATTACTTATATTTAGAAAAAATAACGTTTATTTTTACATTTTGAACTGAGATTTAAGGATCCGCCCAACCGTTCCCGTCGGTCTTAAAAACTGCTATTTGACTTCGGCTCGAAACTTCGAACACACAAAAAAGTCAGCCAAGAGCTCCATGGGTTAGCTCCTTTACTTAGCAGATGTATCAACGCGGGCGATCGTTTTCGACAGATTTACATTTTGAAATTAATTCATGACTTAGAAACCTTTATAAAACCGACGACAAAGTCGAATAGGGGGAACAAGGATATAAATACCTCACGTCAATTGCAATTATATCCACGCTATAACTTTTTCTGGATTAATAATCCTGTTTAATATACCGCCATCGAAAAAAATTCACCCAAAATTACATTGCAAAACCTTTCAAAGAATGCGATTACGAATTGAAAGGCGAAAAAGTACCCCAACAAGTTAACTGACCAGGACATAGTGACCTCAACGAATAGATACAGTTCAGTCGACATACAAACGAGTTGATACCCGATAACACCACAATAATAACCTGCTCCCAAACGCCTGCCCTTTAAAATTCAAAAATTAAAAAACTTAGAAAGTTTCAAACCCACCCTCAAACCATATTTAAGTAACGTGAAAAAAAAAGTTACTGGCCTTGAATTTTTTTTTTCAAACATTAAATAAAATAATTTTCAAATCAAAAAAAATCTCAATAAAAAGTTCTCAAAAATCGAAAAAAAACATTTCAAAAATCAAAAATTTTTTAACATGCACGGACAATAAATTACCAGAAAAATCAAAAATAAAAAGTTGAATACCAATTTTTAAAAAATATAAACTTAAAAACATTCAGTAGGATTTAACGCCATTATCAACCCCGCGGGTAGGCCGATACTTTTGTTTATTTTTTGCATAATTGCCGGACTGCGCAACTCAATCAAGATTCGAATTAACGGCCGATTGCGAGCCTTTCTACCTAGAAAAACATTATGAATGCGCGAAATGTGGTTTACACAAATTTTGTTTTCTTTCCACCTATAGTTGTGAACGCTGTGCTTTTAGGGAAGTTCCCAGGTGTTAAAAGCTCTAGAGAATACATCAATATACAGTCGCGAAAGCCGCTCAACTAAAATCAGTAAGTGCTTTAGGTGAACCGCGATTTATATAACAAGCAGGTTTGCATCTGGATCAGAAGGTTGTCCCTTACAAAAATATAATGCGGGTCCTTGAACCAGAAGAAGCCGAATTTTGGAATCGATAAAAGAGTTCCGGGGTTCTCGAACTCTTAATTTGAAAAAAATGGTATTCTCAAATTTAAAACAAAAATCGTTTTCATGAAATTTTTTCTATGCATTTAAAAAAT
The DNA here is from genome assembly GCA_004367855.1 of Oikopleura vanhoeffeni. Lineage (NCBI taxonomy): Eukaryota > Metazoa > Chordata > Appendicularia > Copelata > Oikopleuridae > Oikopleura > Oikopleura vanhoeffeni. The sequence continues at coordinate 365,126 of SCLH01000914.1, forward strand.
TGAAAATCACACCAACTGCGTCGAGTGAAAATTCACACGCTTTTCAAAATATTTATTTTTTTCGAAATTTTCCAAAATTTCGAATTCGAAAATGTCATTAAAATTAAACAATGCCAAAATAACTCAATAAATCCGAAAATGTACTCAAAAATGTTTTTTTCGAAAAAATTTTTTCTCAAAAATTATTTTCGGAAATTTTTCTCAGAAACATATATTAATCGGAAAACATTTTCTCAAAAAAATTATAGTATACGAAAAATTTTCTCAACAAATATTATTTTCGAAACTTTGTCTCAAAAATTATTATTTTCGAAAAATTTAATCTCAAATCTATCATTCGAAAATTTCCCTCTCAAAAATTTATGGTTTTCGAAAATTTATCTCAAAAATTATTATTTCGGAAAATTTAATCTCAAAAATTTATCATTTCGAAAAATTTTAATCTCAAAATTTATTATTTTCGAAGATTTATCTCAAAACTTATTTTTTTTCGAAAATTTAGCTCAAAAAGTATTTTATCTTCGAAATTTTTCTCAAAAATTATTATTTTCGAAATTTGTCCTCAACTATATTTTCGAAAAAATTTAATCTCAAAATCTATTCATTTTTCGAAAAATTCAATCTCAATAATCTATCATTTTCGAAAATTTAATCTCCCAAAATTTATTTTTTCGAAATTTATCAACAAAAAAATTATAATTTCGAAAATTATATCAAAAATAAATGATCATTTTCGAAAAAAAAAATATTTCAAAATTGACCATCAAAAAATTCCCTCTACCCCCTGCACCAAAATTTCCTCTACCCCCCCGCACCAAAATTTCCTCTACCCCCCCCTGCACCAAAAATTTTCCTCTACCCCCCCGCACCAAAATTTTCATCCCGACAGTTAAAGGATAGGAAGTACATTTTAGTAAAAAATAATCTGATTTTCCGAAAAATTAAGGCCTCATTTTTCGAAAAATATTCTTGAATTTCAAAATATTTTGAAATTTATAAAAAAGTTCAGATTCTCCGTTTTTCGAAGAAAACCTAAAATTTTCTAAAAAAATATCAAAAAAAAATCTGAAATTTCTGATCTGATTTCCGGGTCAAAATTTGACCGAACATATTTCATTTCTCTAATTTTTTTTCATCCAATTGATCTTTTGAAATAAAATATCACCTTTCTTCTAAAAACAGAAAATTAAAAAATCTAAAACAAAAATATTATTCGTAAATTTTCTCAAAATTTTCCCAAAAATCAACGAAATTTCAAAAAAATTGCAATATTTTCAAAACAAAAAGGGAAAAAAACTGGAAAAAATTCATAAAAAATTGTCATAAAGTTTACACAGTAAAAATTACAGTTTGTTCTAAAAAAAGTCAAACCCGACGATTTTAATTCAAAAAATCGCCCTAGTGTCAAGACTAATATTTTGACACTTGAAAGCCTCTGAAAATAAAATTTTTATCATTAGTTACTCTAAAATGAAAAGTTTCAAATTCATTACGCCCTGATCTTATTCAATGTTAAAAAACAACTTTGTGCGGGCCGCCTTTAAGCCCCCTAATCCACCGTACACAAAAACCGCATTGTAAAAAAACTGCCCTGCAATCAATACACAAAAAAAAATTCATACTTTCTTAATTGACGCCGGAAATAAAACTCCAAAAATAAAAAGGGGAAGAATATGTAGTGATATTCCCCCTAGAGGTAATTCCCGATCAATAACCAGCGCTTTACCGCGGGGCGCCCGGTCAAGCGTGTTATGTCCGCGCAACTTTTATTCTGAATACTCACTCATAATTTTAACCCGCTGACGCGCACAGTCGCATTCAATAAAACAAATATTTTATTTTATTTATGTCAGATATTAAATTGCAGGATTAATATTACACAGGTGTTAGTAAAAAACATTTTTTTTCTTAAGTCTTTATTTTAAATCTCGGGTACCACTCCACCTCCCATCTCGAAACCCCCATTTACCAAAGAATCATAAAAAAAATTGAAAAGCTAAATAAATAAAAAAAATCTGTTCTAAAACACATGTTTCAAAAAATAGGATATCCCCAAAGTAGGAGATCCCTTAAAATGTAAATCTGTCGAAAACGATCGCCCGCGTTGATACATCTGCTAAGTAANAAATTGCTTCCTTTGATCTGGGTTCCGCTCGATGCTGCTTGTTAGAAAAAACAAGTTTTTTTCTTAAGTCTTTATTTTAAATCCTTCAGTTCAAAATGTAAAAAAAAGGTAATTTTTGCTCAAATCTATAAGTATTGATAAATTTTACAGACAAGTTTTTGGTTTGTTTAGCCCAGTAAATTTGAGGTTGGTGTGTTTATGGTTACTATTGAACTTTATTACAATTACTTTTTTCATAATTATTGGTAGTTCTCAGGCTTTCCATTTCTTTTACGCGTACGTTGATTCGTTAACCGTAGTACCATAATCTAACGGTGCTGAACTCGACGACACTTAAAAACTACGAGGGGAATTTGTTGATTTAATTAATTCTTTAGGTAGTGGAATGCTACAGATGTCTATTAAGGTACTCAACGTTTTTTAATTCAGATAGGGACATAATACTGCACCAAATAGCCTCAGAAGCCACAAAATCTCTCTCTTAAGATCCAATCTCGTACCCAATAATAGTGGAGGAGCGTAAATTAACTCCTCAAAAATAAGTTTCATTTTTACCATAGAGGTACATTTTTTTATATACCCAATAGTCGAGACAAAACCTGCTATTTATAAAATTCAGAGAAATTCGATAGACATAAAATTGTACTTTGATTCATAAAGTTTTGGAAAAAATTCCTTTTAAACGTATTTTTAACGAATCAGGTTTTGTCTCGACTATTGGGTATATAAAAAGTGTAGCTCTATGGTAAAAATGAAACTTATTTTTGAAAAGTTAATTTAGGCTCCTCCACTATTATTAGGTACGAGATTGGATCTTCGGTTGGCGAATTGCTTCCGTGATCTGGTCACCTGAATCAGGCCTCGGCAAGCCAGCAGATTTTTCTGGCTTGACTTGACTTGGCTTGACGTTACCAAAAATTTTGCCTGGCTTGACTTGACTTGACTTGACTTGACTTGGCTTGACTTTTTGCTGGCTTGACATATTTCAAAAAACTTTTTTCGAAAGATATTTGAGAAAAACGACTGAAAATGGGGTGATTTCAAATTGCATTTGAANGTGGCTACGCATTCTAACCAAAAGGTGATAAAGGGATATTCACACTTCAGTGAATATCCCAGCCATACTTCTAAAAAACACACCACGTTTCCTAATCAGAGCCGGGATATCTACAAAAGTGTGAATGAGGGATATGTTTAATTATGAACGACTGATTGCAGTCAAAATAAGCTGAAGGCGGTAACCGACGCGTTTTTTTTTGTTTTGAACATCAGCCATGTTCTCACGAACGGCTTCATGATACTTAAATAGTGGACAATTGGTGATAGTTGGTTAAAATAAAAAAAAAACGTATTTAAAAGTCCGTTTTGACCAAATTCGTAGCATCTTAATTTATGATGAGATGTAAAAACTTTTTGATTTTTCTAAAGCCCACTAATGATGGTTATTCAAGAAAATATTCGGAATTGTTAATGTAATTTTCGGTCTATTTGCTCAAAATTGACAAAAATTTCACGGTCAATTTACTGATGTCGGTGTATTAAGCATTTATTTAATTTCATTCGGAGCACTGATATCAGATTTTTATTTCAAAAAAGCACTTATTACAAATTATGTTAGTGGCTAATCTGGCATACGCTTTTAAATATCTTGTTTTTGTTTTTAAATGCGACTCGCATCATGCGATGCGCATTATGACCTTCAAAATTTCGATCGCGTCGGATATTTTAGATTACTGAATTTTGAATGCACTTTAAATTTTATTTCGGAAATAATTTTTATTACAATTTGAAATTATAGTTTCATGATCCGCAAAAAATAACTTCCTATCATGTGTTGATCGCGCAATATCCCTTTATCACTTTTTGGTTAGAATGCGTAGCCACAACGTTGAACTCACACGTTAAAAGGAGTAGTGGCTACGCATTCTAACCAAAAAGTGATAAAGGGATATAGACCTCTGTCAGTGACCCGTTTAAGTGACCCGTTAAGATTAGTTTTCTAAAGTGACTAACTTTTAGTTTTTTGCTTTTCATTGCTGGAGATTTAATAAATAAACATACAAAAGTATTCACTACACGTTTCGGGTTAATTTAAATTTCACATGCACATGACTTAAACTAAGAAAAGACTGAATTTTCTCCTTTATATGAAACGACTAAGAAACAAAAAATAAAAGAAATTTCTTTATTTTTCAAACATAATTAAAAGTTCACGAATTCGAAAAGTTCGAGAAGAAAGTACCTCCAAATCATGAAATATTATTTTGGAGATATTTTGAGGAGAATATAAAACATGTTTAAAGTTTGTTAACCAGCTCCCATATCCGGATGTTTCTATGAGCACCGATCCCTCAATTTATTTTTGAAGCTTATTTATAAATTTTAGGAAAATATTGAAAGAACTACTGTACAGTTCGGTTGCACCTAGAATACTCATCAAAATCACATAAAATCGTTCGTTAAAAATAATTTGAATACATCGATATTTTTCGAATAAATTTATTTTTTGCATTACAGTCTGATGAGAATTACAAACGTCAATCAAATCCATGAATTAAATTCAGTTTTCACATTTTTAATCAAATCAAGTATTACGGTTTTTATCATAATATGACGTGGTAAAACTGAGATGTGATCTAAAAAGTTTTATAATAAATTATGATTGCAGCAAATCAAAATTGGCCCATTATTTTAAAATATGTATCATTGCCGATACGTACCTAAAAGGAAATGATTGCGCTTTTAATATTATAGAAAACCTACTTTTTGTTGTTTCTAATGTCAGTTTGTTGACTCAATTCCCGCTTTAGTTTAATTGGCCTCCGTTATATTTATATGACAATGCAAGTTTCTCAAAATATTTTTATTCAGACCTTTTTGATAGACTTACTACGGCGTGCTTTCTCTTCTTAAATTAACCTTAATAAAAAACATATTGTGCAGCCTTATTTGTGTACAATAACGAGCGGGCTTAGTGTATCCAGCTAGCCATGTACACCGAGGGCAAAAAATTCGATAGGAAAAATTGGGTATACTAATGAATTTTGCATAAAACTGTTTCAAAAATTATAATATAAAATATTAAATAATATGAATGAATTTTGTGAATGCGCGACGCGCATTGTGCGTGATTTTTATTCCAAACTATTTTTCGAAATTTATAGAGTCCATCATTATTCATAATATTTCATTTTACTTATAAATTCTTGTTTGAATTTTATCGACTTCAACTTTTATTTGTATTCGTGATTTGAATACTGACGTGAATACATAAATTGAGATATTTGAATACATAATTTGGACAAGATTTCTGGAATTTTTTTTATACACCAGTGTCTCACATCAATTTGGAATCCAAATTTGGATACATAATTGTATACTTAATTGAGAGAGTACAAGTAGAGTTCAATATTTTCCGGAATTTAATATTTTTAAATGTAGTTTTTCTTATAATTTGAATGTATAAAGTGAATGAATAATGGAATCGTGATTTGTCGTCAATTTGTTGGAAAGATACAAATAACTCGCATCAGCAATTTATCAATGCAATTTTATTTTCAATTGATTATCTAATAGTCCCGGATTTGTAGCATAAATTGACATAATATACGTTATCTTTGATAGCAATTATAACTGCAACCAAAGCTCCAAATTCAAGGGTTATTAAATATTACTTTGGAAGTCAAAGTATCAAAGAAGCCGAAATCCTTCAGGAATCTAAAAAAAGATTGGTGTCGATTAATTTGTGAAAATAAAAAGATCTCATGAAATTTTAAGAAAAAGCAATTGTCAAACTTAAAATTATCAAGAATATCCTTGAAAAAAGCAGAGTAGGGTAATCGAAGTTATTATTATATGAAAACTTCAAATGCAATAAATTTATGAAAGTTTGCTTTGGAAATTGGATGGTGAAAATAAATCTTATAAAAATTATTAAAATAAAAGCCGCTAAAAGGAGGCGTTTTTTGAAATTTAAGGTGATAATTATGATATACAGGAGATGATTAAAAATATCTAATACAGGAGGGGCCTTATATCACCGAAAGGTTTTTTGTCCGTCAAAATTCAGTGATATTGGCACTTTGGCAAATTAAGTACTGAAAGGTGTTAATTGACTTCCTCCAAAAAACGAAATCAAATAAAATGAAAAAAGTAGATTAAGAAAATTAAATCATTTACGATGACCTCATTTATCACGCACTCAAGGTAATTACTTATAAAAACCGCAGACGCCCACGCAATTATGGGCTCATTTGAGGATATTAGCACTGGAAGTAATTTAGTTTTAACCGAGAAATTGCGTAGGTTTTATTCGGCGATATAAGGCATGCCTAGGGTTTCGACCATTCGACCGATCTTCCAAATAGGTCGAAATTAACTTATAATTAAATATTGACCTGTACGAAAAAACGAAGACATTTTCTCGAAAAGTCGAGATTTGGGAGTCAAAAATCATATTTTTTCAAATTTTTATTTTTTTACAAAAAGTGTGTCAATTGTATACATATGTGGCGCTGACCCAACAACAACCAATGCGGCATTTGTTTTCAAATAATCAAATACTGAAAATACGAAAAATCGCTATATTTTGATCACGTGACAACCAAAATTTTCTTTCATAATTTTTCAAACCATTTTCCATATATCATTAACCTTCAAGAAGTTTCAGAAGAATCGACCTATTATTTCTATAAGTCTATATTTGTGGTGGAAACCCTAGGCATGCCACATGCGATATTCTTTCCCTGAGGCCCCTCCTGTATCAAAGAAAAGATATTTATTTTAAAGCATTTGCTTATCAAATTCAAGAATAAACTTTTTACGCTCCAATTTTTGTCAATTTAAACACCTTTCAATAAACTGCATGAAGCTTTTTCGGAAATAGAAACTTTGTGTAGATTACGGTGGATAATACACATAATAAACAAGCCGAATAGGAGGTCTTAACGTCTATCTGGTTTATTTACAAGAGTCAATCTACACAGGATTAAGTCTCGAAGGATTATTTCTCGAATTAGAAAGGAATATTTTCGGATAAATCATAATATCCAAAAAAAAGATGGTCATACGGTATGACTCATACCACAAAAATATATTTCTTAAAATCAAAAATTAAAATTCTCAACTCCTATGGAAAGTAAGAAATTTCATTCAGTGATATATTTTAATTAATAATTGTAATTTTGATTGTTGAAGATTTCGAGTTCTATGCTCAAGTAACTCTTTATTATAACACGTCAACCATGTCCTGTAATGATCAATTGATCACAAAGCGTTTAACATTTTAATTTTTGTATCTTAAAAATCCTATCTGCACAAAAATGCTATTATTTCAAAAAAAAATTCAATTCTGTTAGTTTGAATTGTTGAACTTGCTAAAAACTTCATTCTTTGACAATGAAAATAAATCGAAACGTTAGAAATTATGTTTTATAATAACTCTTTATTTTAAAGGCAGGAAATCAGATGTTATTAGTGACTACGCAATTTATTGAAATACTCCCAATCATTAAACTTAAATGTTCAAATTAAATTAGATAAAAGTCTGTGATTTTTCCCATGCTTTTTTCGCAAGCCTCGACTCAAGGGTCTCAGTGATCATGCGCATGATCTGAGATCATTGATTTTTGCTTGCTAGGATTCGGAATATTTTCAAGATATGTGACACTAGCTGTAACGAAGTCAAAAATTAATCAACTTGGTTATTTGTTTCTTCACGGAAAATTGAAGATTCTTAACACAAATGGCTTGATTCAAGTGAAAAATTAAAAAAAAAATTATTACAAAGCCGGCACTCTTATTTTTAAAATATCGAAACATTATCGTCAATGACCACAGTTGAAGTTAAATATATCCCCTATTCACACTTTTGTTAATATCCCGGCCCTACTACTTTAAAACACACTACGTTTCCTAATCGGGGCCGGGATATTAACAAAAGTGTGAATAGGGGATATAACTCTGAATACAAGATAAAGTTCAATGCAATTCCATCGTTGCTTCCAAATAAGTGTCCAGCACCAATTTACAAATTCCAGAGTATTTCATTCTGTTCAATATTCTTTTGTATGACTTTCTATTCGCAATATTCAAAAATATACAAAAACCACATCCTTTTAGATAGAATATAATTTTCTGAACATTTCGAAGACCACAAAATTACATCTTAAAATAAATATATTTGGTTATCTTTAGAGAATCAGAAAAATGAAAAAAAAAATTCTTGAATTCACCAAAAGTTATCATATTTTAAGAATGAAACATCAAGATTCATAGATTTTAACCATTCAAGATGAGAAATCACGAAAAATTATCATCAACTGAAAGAAATTCAAAATAACGATTTTCCTTTTCTAATTTTTTATAATGATGTTGCCATCATACTTTTGAACGATTTCGGAAAATTTTCTGATTCATTGATACAGACTTCATACTTTCACGACTGAGCGTGGACATGTATTCCCCTATCATTAATCAAGTGCTTTCAAAATCAAATTTATTGGATAATATTATGCGAGGAAATTGCGGAAAAATTGCACGCCTGTTATTGGCTGCCTTTTTTTACGTTATCACCACTGCTTTCCTTGGATGAGGAAGATTGTGCGTTAAAAATCGAGCTCATATTATTGTTAGGCCTCCCGAGCAAAAAATATATTCAGCAAAAATTTTTGTGGTCATAAACTATACTTTGTCCGAAATTTTCAGACTCATAGCAGCTTTTTATCGGGTAGCTGATTTTTTGCTCGGGAGGCCTAATTAGGCCTAATTATTGTCCATAAAAACATAACTTTTTCAGTATTCAAAATACTGTTATCCGGACAATTCTAGATATTTGTTGATGGTCACATCATCAATAATAATAACGTCTGCGACCATGTTGTCACTTTATCGTTTTATGTTTAACTTAATGAGGGTTTTCCGTTAACACAGACGGTTACATTTTTTTAGCATGTTAAACAGCTTTTATATATTCTTATTCATTTGTTTAGATTAAATTATCTCTTTTTGTTAAAAAGTTTGATATAATTATCGCTGGTATCAACTGGAAAAAGTTGAATTTTCATGACTCAATAATACTGAGTCAATATGTCACATATTATTTTGAATATGTAGTAATTATCAACTTGTTTAATTAATACATTTTAATAAACATTTGTTTCAAGTCATCATTATTGACATATTTGATGGGTCGTTAGTCAAATGTATAAAAAGTAAAATGTATACAGCATGTGAAAAGTGAAATGTATACATGTAAATTGTAAATGTATGTAACTTTTTCAATTTTAATTTTAAACATTTCATTTTTAGTCAAAAGACTTAAAAATGTATAAATTGTAATAAAATAATTAGAAGCAAAACTGATACTTTCTGAAACCCGCTCATCGTTTGGCCAAACATCATTATAAACCGATGTCATATGAACTTTTATTACTCAAAATAATTTATATATTTAAAATTTTCATACATTTCGCAGTTTTTTCAAACATTTAACAAAATTAAAGCATTCCGCTTTTGAACATTCTACGTTTAATACATTTGACTATCGAACAATATTTAATGATTGCAAAAGTAGAATAATGCTTTAATGAACTTTATTTATTTTTGTGTACTTAATGTTAATTAAGTCGCCCCAGAGGGCGGACTTAATTATCATTAAGTACACAAAAATAAATAAAGATCATTAAGTATTATTTGCTTTTGCGCATTATATAGTGACGGCCTGAAAGTGTACACAATAATCAAACGAACATTTATGAACGCTGAAAATGTAAAGGAGGGAGTGCTAATAGGCCGTCCGCAGTTTATCTAGAAATTGGGGCTTAAAAACAGCCTATTTTAGAAATACCTTATTTCCAAGAGTTTCTCTCTCCAAAATATTCTATACAAATTTCTCTACTTCTGAAATTGTGAGGCGAATGTTTTTCTCTGAAGAAGCGATAGTCTGTGATATTCTAAAAAAAAGTTAGAGACAGTTTTGAGGTAATCGCTATTATTGGAAAATTCAGTTGATTACTGAAAAACTTTTTTAATATTGTTTCCGCCGGGCTGGTTTTTTTTGTCAATACTTTTCAAATAATTTTAAATATTTTCAGTGAAACAAATTTCTTAAAAAAAGTGGGAATAACCCTCAAACTGACCTTTTTATCTCAGAAATCCCTAAAAAAATGTCATAAAAAAAGAGAGAAATAAGGTTAACTCGAAAACTAAGAAATAAAAAGCTATTCTGTTTAATTGTCTTTGTGTAGAAATTGAAGGCAATTATTTTCCATATAATAATGATTGCCTGAGATGTTCTAGAAAAAATAAAAGAAACTTTTTAATCGCTATTATTTGAGGTTTGTGGTAACTTATGAAAATTTTTTTTTGTTTTTTTGGTTTCAGGTCAGAAATAATTGCCATTGCATAAACGAAACATTTCCTAACGTTTTCACAAAAAAAAATGTGAAAAAAAATGTGAAAAAATCTAGAATGAATATTTTATGGTTAGGCCTCCCTAGCAAAAAATCAGCTACCCCATAAAAACGTCTTATAATAACGAAAAGATATGANAGACATTTTTCAAAGTTTATATCACACGTGCACGATCCCTGTATATCGTTCTAGGTATTCGATACATAACTACTGCAATTTTTATCACCACTCTTCCGCAGGCGAGCTAGTGACTTTAATAATTTAGTAAAAAATGATAAAAAAAACAATTTTTTGAACTTGTTATGCTCTGCCGAGAGTCTAAAACTAGTCAAAATGACCAGAAATTCAGCACACAGGTTCAATGAACTCTTTGCAATAATTTATTACCCAAGGGGCTTTTTTCGTCGTCAACTTCCGGTTTTATTTCCGGTTTAATTATGTTCGGTTCCTATTTTGGTCATTTTAGACACCATGGAGTTAAAATTTTGAAATTTCATAAACTAATTTTTTGCTTCAAATAAACTAAGAAACACGATAGGCTTACTCAAAATAAGTAGTTTTGAACTTAATCTCAGCTCAAATCCAACGCGTAACACTCTAGAGTCTACATACAAATTATTTCATTTTCTGAGAAAAAACGTAGAACTAAATCGAAAAAATATTAAAGGTCGAATTATTTCATTTTACATTTAGGTTTTTTGTATAATTAAAGAACCGGGCTGAAAACTCGTTTACTTAATGTCAGACATAAACAAGTTTAAAATTTATATCTTTAGTTCTTAATTTCTGGTGATCAGAAATACTGCGCGCACCGCTATCACAATGAAAGCAGCATGTCAATATCATAACAGACAATTAAAAACCTAATGTCTGTTCATAAAAGTGTGAGACTTCTTACACCATCTTTTTTCTTGGTCAATTTTCATTGGTGAATTAAATTAAGCTATTCAAATTTCATGATTTAGATATCGATGAAAAATGCTTATAATGATTTAAACGATAAAAATGCATTTTAAAGTTTAAAAAGCAATTGATAATTGGTCGCAATCGATTTCTCAGGGTTGATTTACCTGGAAATTTTGGTTTGCTTAATTTATCTAACAAGATAAGCTGATATTAGCCTTTTTATAAAGTGAGTGGTTATTCATTTTTGATTCTAATTTTTGTAAAAAAATAATTTTACAGAATTCAAAAATTCTGAATTTACTCAAAATGTTATATTTTGATAATCGACCTTCTTTAGCAGGTCTTTAACAGTGTTCTCAATTTGTTTTCGCTAGCGCCACTAGCTGACACTTTTATTTAATTTTTAAGTAAGTTTTTGTTTTTCATTTTAGGGAATTTCAGATTCAACAATTTAATACAAATAAAAAGCCTGTATAATTTAAAACTGAACTTCAAATATTGAACAAGTTTATGCCGCTTACGGATGATTTTCGTGATATGAAACGTATAACGTGCCAAAGCTTGCTTTTTAACGCCGTGGAAATTCAGCAATAACTAAATATAAGGTTTGGCCAACGCGGTATGTTCCCAGAATAGGATTTGCAATGCATCACGTTATGCGGTAATATAGTTTTCGAGAAGTGCGAATTGAAAATTATTCCGATTGTTTCAAATTCGCACTGCTCGAAAACTTTATTACAACATAACGTGATGCGTCGCGAATCCTATTCTGGAAACATACTGTGTTTTTGGCAGATTTGAAAATTTTGACGAACTTTTGTTAAAATTAACATTATATGGAAATTAGGCCGAAAATAAATCTGACTTTGATCAAACATCTTTCTCAATGATGAATATACTCGTTCGGTTATCTAGTACAAAAAAGGTAAAATAACAGCCTGTATATCAAATACATATTATAAACGTTGGTTCAGCACGCGATCCGTAGTTGAGAGAACGAATCGGATTTTAAACTCAAGAGGAATCGAAAATCTTCAGGTATATTTTTCTTTCTTAAAGTGACACAGAAAGAGATTGGCTATTTTTTGGCACAACTCACGATAGGTAGGGTTTCGAAAATTCCAACCTCTGATGAGCCATCATGGATGGTCCATGGGTGCTGGCGCTTGTTCCCATAAAACAAAATGGTATTAAAAAACGATATTCATTTCTCAAAATTTTTCAAAAATTTGCTTCAAAAATTTAATTTTATTCAACCGTATTGAATAATTTCAGCTTAGGCGATGCTGGACAAGAAACTTATAAAACCAACTGCACATTGTTAGTTTCATCGCTAAACCGCGGTATTATATATTATTCCGATATGAGAGCTTAAAATTGTTTTAAATTTTTTCATCTAAGTATTTAATTATACAATATTCCAGATTTTATATTAAGTTTTTCTTCAAACCAAACAAGTAAAAGTTCATGTTTCAACCAAAATTTTTATTCATTATTCGATTGGATACGTTTCTGCTTGTGAAGAAGTCAAATTGGATGTGCAAAAATATTTCATGAATTCTAATTTAAAAATACTTTTAGAAGAATACTCTCCAAAATTGCAGTTAAATCTAACGTATCTATAAAAATTTGATGAAAGGTTAATCTAAGGTTAATCCAAGATTGAACTTGCAATTTGCAAAAAAATTATCTTATGGTGAAAACATTTTTGAAATTTAACTTTATTCAATCGGAATATTACAAACTTTTTGTTTACTTTTAATTCCTATTAGATAATCATAAATGAGTAACTCATTAGTGACTTATTTCAATCGTCATAAAATATTGAGACTGAACTGTTTCGTTGGACGCAAGACGTAGCAATTTAGAATAAGCATGAAGACAATGCAGGCTGTAACATACAGCGTGATTCACGCTGCTTTTAACGATTATAAAATATCCTTATTTATCAAAAATCTCGTTTATCTTCGTGGATTACATAATTTTTTTGTGAGTTAATTTATAAACACCTGATATATAAAAGCACCGGTGAATTACAGGCTTTAGAATAACCTTATTATGAATGAGCCGTTAATCAAAATGATCCATAAGATCCATTTATGACGTTTTGAGAAATCAGTTGAGATATCTTGAACTATAAATATGCCCAATATTTCCTTTAAACTGCATTAATCGATACAATTAAACTTTATTTCTTCAATTTCAAATATAATTGTATAGGAATATAATCATTTGCGATCAATTGTCGTTTATAAAATGGGATTAGACTAAATTTACTTATATTTTGAGAGTGGCATTTCACAAAAGATGATATCAGCTCACTTATTAATATCTTATTTACCTTTCAAAAACTTTTCTTTCTCAATCAAACGGATTTCAAATTTTTTCTTCAATATCCAATAAAATGAAAGCTTTGGCATGAAATAAAACATTTTTACATTCACAAAAAAAAATTATGGGACGAATTTGATTCAAAATTTGTTTAAACAACAAAACAATGACTGTACTCTTATCTGAACATATAAACTCGACTGTAGATCGTTCGGATAAGGGTACATAGCTTGGTTTTCTTAAAGAATATAGATCATTTCTTCGAAAGATCTGTCCTGCTTTCTCAAGCAATCAGCGATCTCTAATTATGTTCAAAAATATGAGTTTTTCAAACGTTATGTTATTATTTGGTCCTGAATTGCGTAGTTTCCTAGATGTCTTTCACACAAGCAACACCCAAATCGACATCAGTAAATTCGGATCAAATTTCGCCAAAAAAATAACCATCAAAAACCTGAAAATACCATGTGAAGACTCATGGTCTGTTATTCTCTAAAATATCCCTTAACACCTTTTGCTTAATCTGGGAGATGTGGGTTAAAAGCGGCCTCATGAGTGGCTAGAAGAGGTTTGGGAGTGTTAGGATTGGCTCACTCAACCCACATCTCTCAGATTAAGCAAAAGGTGTTAAAGGGATACAGGGGTGGCACGAAATCGATGAAAAATTTTTGAAAGTCATCTTTAAAAATCGTTCATTTGACCTTGAACCTTGACTTATTAATTCCAAAAAATGTAATTATAAACTTAAATTCCAGTACCACATAATGCGAAATCTAATCACATAATTGACAAGATGCGTTGTTCCCTAAAATATTCATTTTGCTTCTAAGGAGGTGCCGAGCGCTGTTTTAACATGTTCTCGACTTTATTGTAAGAAATTCGTAAATAAGTTTTTCCAAAAATTTGTTTATCAATTTATGCCTGTTTTTGGGGAAATGAAATGTTTTTATTTTAAGTATTAAAATTCGCTAGTTTACAAATTTTCTTCAAAATTCAGTTTATTTATTTTCAGACTAACATGAGATATATTTGACACGTAAGAAATTTTACCCGAATTTTTTTAGGTTGAGCGTAAATTAGTTTTGTTTGATACTTTGCCAATATCCGAATTGCCAAATTTTAGATTTTCAGTCAATTTGCACTAAAAATTTGATTATAACATATGAAGACGTAAATTAACAGCACAAATTTGTTTGACGTTTTCAGAAGTTGTTTTAGAGTTTCTGTCATTTCATGCATTTGATCAACTTAATTTTGAACAAATTGTTTCGACCAAGACCCCTTAAGTTGATTTTGTGTCTAGTCAAAATTTTTCTAAATGAGATTCCTATTGAAAATGACATTGCGCAAAGTGATTATTCCCCTCGAAACAGAACGCAATATTAATTACTACTTCGCCCGATTCGAGTTCGAAGTATTTGAGTCTAAAATGTGCTGGACATAACTGAAATTAAGTAAAGGACTTTATCTGCGGACTACGGAACAAGGGCGAATTAAAATTTTTCTGAGTTGCGAAATTCCGAAAAAAGTATATTAAACAGGGGTCGGCATAACCTGATCGGATCAGATCGACCTTGATCGGATCGGATCGACTTTTTTTCGATCCGATCAGGTTTTTGAAATCTTCGATCCGATTAAGTTCGATCGGATCAGGTTTTTAAAATTTGCGATCCGATCAAGTTCGATCCGATCAAGTTTTTGATATCTTCGATCCGATCAAGTACGATCCGACCAGGTTTTTAAAATTTGCGATCCGATCAAGTTCGATCCGATCAGGTTTTTGAAATCTTCGATCCGATCAAGTTTTTGAATTCTTCGATCGATTCAGTCGATCCGACCACGTTTCGAAATCTTTAATCCGATCAAGTTCAATCCGAGCAGGTTTTCAAATTTTGATCCGATCAAGTTCGATCCGATCAGGTTTGAAAGCTTCGATCCGATCAAGTTTTTGAATTCTTCGATCCGATCAAGTTCGATCCGACCACGTTTTCGAAATCTTTAATCCGATCAAGTTCAATCCGAGCAGGTTTTCAAAATTTGCGATCCGATCAGGTTCGATCCGATCAGGTTTTTCAAAACTTATGCCGCCCCTGATTTTCAGTATTATGAAATTGCATTTGAAACTTAAAATAAACTGTTAATCCGTTTACTCAGACACTACCGATTGACACTGATTGGTCATTCTATGGAGTAAGAGTCGCTGATTTGGACCTTATCCGACGTCGTTTTCAACAAACCGGCGAAGATTATGTTTCAAAAACATTATAAATGTGAGATACAACTTTTCGAATATATTTTCATGACGTTTGAAGCATATCATAATTCTCATTTATACAGTAACGTCAGCGTTTGCGACTTTATCATAATGGTAGAAAAGTCTTAGAATTTTCTGTAAAGTAACCTCACATATGTTTTAGACTCATTTGAACTTGTTTGCAAAAATAAGTAATGTCATTTCTGAAAAAAACGCACAAAAAAATTTTGGCAAAAGTTTCAGCGTTCACTTAGTCGACGATGATCCCATTATGTATAAGCGTCGAAAAACCGTATAAAGTCGATAAGGCACCGCAGTGCCTGACAGGTGGCTGAGAGTTAAACCAACTTTAACACCTTTCGTTGATCTGAGAGAGTGGGCTGAAAAGCGGCCTCATGAGTGGCTAGGAGGGTCTGAGGAGTGTCAGGATTGGCTCCTAGCCGCTTTTTCAGCCTACATCTCTCAGATCCAGCGAAAGGTGTTAAAGGGATATGATACAATCTCAACCAGGCTCACGCAGGGACTTCAGACAAGTTCCTAAAAATCAAATAAAAAAGACATGTCCAAAATCTTGGTGATTTAAGGTGCATTTTCTTGAGGTTATCAGCGCTGCAAAACAACACTTTTATCGATGTTTCTCATTTTAACTTATTTTAACGATCGCAAAAACGAGTTTAAAATCAGAAATGTAAATTAAGTTCAATTTTCTTTTTAAATATTTGTTAAAATGAAATTTGAGGAATATTATTTGAATAATTTCTTTTAAGGTTTTCAAAAAAATCAAGTTCTATATTCCGTTCGAGAGAATGAAAAGTCAGAAAAAAGCTTGATAAAAGGTTTGTCTTACGGTTCTGATGACCTCGAAAAAAAGGTTGAATCTCTGAAATTGGGGAGGAGATAGGTTTTTAGTCTTTGTTATTGAAGATGAACTGGAATTCTCAGTATATGCCTAGTTGAGGTGCATGTTCATGAAGTAAACGACACACGAATGTCATGACATTTTGAATGAGGATTCAAACTTGCAAACATTTTCAAATTCTGACAATATATTTAAAATAGTTTCAATGTTATTTCTATCTCTAAACTGTTGGAATATTTGATAATTTAATAAAGAATAATTTCTTAACAATATATCCATTATTCACACTTTTGTAAATATCCCGGCCCTGATGAGGAAACGTAGTGTTTTTTTAAGTAGAAGGACCGGGAATTGGCAGTTCCCTAAGACACACAGTAATTGACAATTAAAATGATTCCCAGAAATTCAATTTATAATGTTTTGTAATTACGATTGGGCATTAATTTAATTGCTTTAAATGACATTTACTTATTCTTAGCTAAAAAAATGTTGAGTTACCATCTGAAAGCTTTCAAATTGTCCAGCTCCAATCTGAAAGTAATAAAGTGGTCAAATTAATTTTAAGTGGACCGAGTCGTATAGCGAATAACAGCCGTTGTATAATTGGTACAGACCGGATACAGGGGTCTCCAGTTCGAATCTCAGTGCTTCAAAATTAATCGAAATTAATAAGTTTCTGTATAACTTATAACGGAGAAAATGAACAAAGTGGTATCGTTCACCACATATCCCCTATTCAAACTTTTGTGAATATCCCGGCCCTCCTACTTAAAACACACTACGTTTCCTAGTCATCGCCGGGATATTTACAAAAGTGTGAATAAAGGATATGTGATATCATTTCTTCGAACCAGATCCAGGAACAAGGGTATTTTGTTTTGCATAGAAAATGTATTCAATCAAAGTTTATTTGTCCTTGGAAATTTCCTCTTGGAGTTTTTCTGCGGAAACTTATAATGTTGGATATAAATCTGGAAGACAGTTTCAGGGTGTAACTGCAAACAAAAACTAGGGATCAAAAAAGTATAAAAACATTTTACTTCTATTTGAAAAAATCCAAAAAGTGGTTTTTAATGACCACGGTAGTCGAACTTAAAAAAATTCTAGATTTATTAAAACTTTTTATAGAATTACTTGTTCAAACTTGAGAAGCCCAGATCAGGCTTGTAAAATAAATGGCTTTTTCGTGGGTTTTCCACCTTTTTTTGCGTAAGTTTAAGCAAAAGATAGGCAAAAATGGAGATGGAGGTAGAAAATCCGGTCGGGGATGCATCCATTTGCAAGCCTTGCCTAGATATATAGGCAACAAGAGTTTTATCGGTAATCAAACACGCTGAATATAACAAAAAATGGCAAATGAGTTAGCAATCAGGCTGATTCAAAAAATACAAAAATTAAATTTAATTTTTTACAGATCAAGATAGACAGTAACATAAATCATTCCCTGTGACAACCCGTTGAGAAAAACAAGAAGTCAAATTTATACAATATTTCATCATTCTTTCAAAGAAACGAACACTCCTGAGGCACGGTGCTTTTTTTAGGGTAAACAAGGAACTTGGGATTCCTATGATGGATTAAAATAAAATAAGCGGAAAAGAATCAGTTCGCGAAAAAAAATTGACTCTTCAATTTCACCAGAGTGACTCTGGCAGAGTCAGACATTATCGAAACAAGGGCCCTTAATCGACAGATCGTGAAATTTTTCAATGCAGAATCAAAGTTATTGATTGATTTATTTATAGACTATCACTGATAGTATCCTTCTTTGTTTGTATATCTTGTTTCAACACGTTTGTATCAAGACCATTTAAATAAGGCATTTCAAAACTCAAAAATGGGTATCGATGTTTTTAAGCTTTTTTTAAAGGAATTTTTTTCTGGTCATTTTAAGACCAAGGATTTTTTTCGTTTATGAAAAATTCTCAAAAAAAATGGATTTAAAGTCAAATTTTCGAGATTTTACAAGGGGTGCAAGAAAGAGTTCTAGCGACCCCGTTTGAAGAGCTAGAGCGCTAATTTATTTCGCAAGTAAAAATTAAGCGTTTTTTAAAAAACTGCTTTTAAGGATTAGGGTCGGCGACCATGTGGTCGTCCTTAAATAAGCGGTCAAAGTTCAAGGTCAATTTCAAGTTCATCGTAGAGACTTGAAAGTATCCTGCAAAGAACCGGGAGGGTCAACTTTCTGATGAACGTATAAGCAACTATGGGTCAATCACGAACTGAAAGATCACTAGACCGCAAAAACTGGTTTCAGCACCCCCTCTTAAATCTCAAAAATGGTACTCGTTTTTGCGCTCTAGCGACCTTTCAGTACGTGATTGACCCATAGTTGCTGTTACGTTCATCATAAAGTCGACCCTTCCGGTTCTTTTTAGCGTACTTTTAAGTCTCAACGATGAACTTGGAATTGACCTTGAACTTTGACCGCTAATTAAATGTCAACCACATGGTCGCCGACTCTAATCCTTAAAAATAATCTCCTAAAAAACGCTCAATTTTCACTTGTCAAAAAAATTAGCGCTCTAGCTATTCAAATGGGGTCGCTACAACTATCTCAAATCTCGAAAATTTGACCTTGAAATCAATTTTTTGGAAAATGTTTCATAAACGAAAAATCCTACGTTTAAAAATGTTCAGAACAAAATTCTCTACAAGATAGCTTAAACACATTAAAACCGATTTTTTATTTTTGAAATTCCTAATTTCAAATTGTCCAAAAACAATTTCGTATTCTACAATACGTATGGTACAGTTACGTTTTGTAAAATACGAAATCGTTTTTGATTAATAAGTGTTGAAACAGGATATTCAAAACCTCTCAATAAATCCATATATTTATCAAATAGAATTCGGAAAGTTAAAAAACCTACTTTTTTCGCAAAAAAAATTAATACAAATCAGGATTTAAAAATTAATAAGATTATAATTTCGTGTTTCTTGAAATTCATCTCATTGATTTGACTTGTAACGATCAGTCAATTTCTTAAATCAAAATTGCAATTTTTTGAAAAAGCAGTTTTTTCGTTATAATCTTGATCGAAGTTAAAGTGTCTGTTCATCTGAATCGATGGGCGTGTCTCAGCATGATAATTTGGTCCGACCGGTAATGATAAACACAAAATATTGGTCTCCTACCAAGTTGATTATAACGGAATTGTTTCCGGCTCCGGATGAATAACGTGGTTTTGCGAAAGTTAGAGGCCAAATAATTGCAGCAATATTTTTGAATCAGGATAATTGTTGAAAATTATTACAGTATACTCAACAGTATTCTCAACAGTTTTTGTAAACGGTCCATCCTCATAAAATGTTTGTATTTTTTTTGTGTTGATTTCTTGCTAAGATTTTGTTTGTTTTTAGAAATCCGGCAGATTCCAGTATTGTAAATAAGTGATTGATTTTGCACTGCATAAGATCTTAAATATCGAAATTGAAAATCGGTGTTCTTATATTATTTAATTTCTTGCGCCATGTAACATAAACTATGTGTTGATCAGAAAGAAAAATCTCACTTCCCATAATTTTATTACCGCTCCACAAGGCGGCAGGAGCTTTCAATTATCGTGAATAACTAAGCGCCTTTGTGGCTGAACTGTTGAAGATAACAGCGTACTAACACGAGCGGCCATATCGTCGGAAAAAATAAGAACATGATTGTATGTTGATGAAGAGCCGATTGTTTCGAAGGTTTATGCGATTTCACTCTAGTGCGTAATAATTGTTAAGTTTTGCCTACATTGTATGTAAATGGATTCAAATTCAAAGATACTCGTAACATAACCCCCATCTGTACGAGCGTGTTTCATAACACAGAGACTAAAAATATTTTTGGGAAGTGTGATTTTGGCTGGCGGAATATCGGAACAGACCCACGATAGTTCCCCTTATTTTTAATTTCAAGAATTTTGATGAGTTCTAAAAATGTCTCATCAGACCAGAAATGCATTATTTGGATGCAAATTTTTGTTTAATGCAGTTGAAACAGTACTGAAACAAGATAAAACTGTTGATAAACATTTATTTGCTATCGCGCGGTAATCGCCACCGAAAAATACGATTCCGAGCAAATTTTTTTTTGGTCCATCTAATGGTCAGAAAATGAGTTTCAAAAACCCTCATTTTTAACACTTATCTTGTTTTTGAGCATAATCAGCTCAATTTTAAAGTTTTTTTGTGGCAAGGATCGTACTTACATAAAAATTCGCTTTTTTCTGAAAAAAAAATTTTTGAAAAATAAAATGTTCGAAAATTTTTGAAAAAATTTTGGTCATTTTGACAAAAAAAATGCATAGGCGGAACATTTTGTAAGATGAAAATAATTTTAATTTAATCCTTTTAATTTAAAACTTAGAATTTTGACCGCTGCACACCCTATCTATGTCACATAGTCTATGTGTGTGTTCTGAAACACTCTCGGGCAGGTGGGGGGTATGACACCTCGTGCAGGTGGGGGATAAGTTACCCTTTTGAAAGTATCTTTTTTGAGGTTTTAAGTCTAGGCGAATGACACTATCTAATTTGATGGTTGAAAAGATTGTATTTAGTTCAAAGAGAAGTTTTGTGTCTCAAACAACCCTACAATAAAAAAACAATTCAAATTTTTTATGTCAAGCAAAATTTATTTTGCCATGCTCACGGTGAGCAGCTCACCTTAGGTAATGACTGAAATAAATTCTCACTGAATGACAATGGATAACATAAATATTGATTAAAATTCCTTACAAGGCGTTTCAAACTACTGTTAATTTGAAATAAATAAGGGGTTAATTGGTGTAAATTGAAGCAATGTCTGACAGTTGCTGTGTGATACANAATACCATAAAAGTACTGCACTTATCACGTACTACACCTATATGGTCCTCTGAGCGCCTTGCTTCTCACTTATAAATAATCATAGTACACCCTCGCGAGGCCTCGGTGTAGTACCTATGTTAATAAATTGTGCTACGAGTTTTGTATTACCCCCGAATATTTCGTTAAGAAAATTTTTGGAGTGATAAGCAAAATATTTCGCAGTGCCTAACTTACCTTTACTTGTTCCTAGGAATACATTAAGCTTTATTTTTATCTTAGAAAATGATCGAACGATGTCCAAGAGCCGTCAAAACTCGCACGAATTTACAATTCAGCGGACAAACAGACAATTATTTTTAATTAAATTTAATCAAATAAAAAGTCTATGGGAAGTAGTATTCACAGGTTCGTATTATTAATATTTTCAGAAATTGCGATCGAAAGTTGCATTTACTTGTATCACATTTAAAATCATTAATCCTTAATTTTTCGTTCATACTTAGAGCCCCGAGGGAAATATAGTTATTTAATAAAACAAACTTATAAATCTGAAAAAAACCCGTCATAAGTTATCGGCGACCCTCATGTTTATGATGGGCTTTTTTGACACATAAAAAAAAATTGGCTGTGTTGTGAAGGTCGTACCAAACAATACACGAATATATAACATATATCATATTTGATAAAATATCAATCATTTTGTTAGAAAACCCATTTTGGTAAAGATAATTAATAAGTTTTTTGATATTTTGCAAAATTTATATTTCTTTAGCTAAAACGTATTTCGATCTTGACCATTACCGTTTCAAACGTTCTGAAAGGTTTAATTGCTATTAAAAATTGTATAAATTGTCATGTAGTCCCTAATGACAATCATGTTAGACATGGATTCAATGTCCATCAATTACGTCTTATTTATTTTGAATTCAGAACTTGAAAACTCCATTTATGGATAACGGGGGCTTCTGGTCATTTAACTAGATTTTTAGCCTAAATTTTAATTTAATTCAGCTTTTGCAAACGACTCATCCGATTGAATTCTTAGATAGCTAAAACAGAGCAAAAATATCTGTTTAATAATTGGATATAAAAATGGTCCGAATCCAACAATTGTTATCAATTTGTTTAAGAAAAACTAGTAATTTAACAATTTCAGTAATCTCAGATTGAAGATAAAATAAATTGGTCCGATGAACCAATTTTTTTTTGTAATTTATTTTTCACAAGATAATTGTGCTCAGTTTGAGCAATCGAAGCATGTTATTGAATGAGTTGTTTTTAAAAACCGAATTCAATAAAAAATTTGGCTTAAAAACTAGTAAAAAATG
Organism: Oikopleura vanhoeffeni; assembly: GCA_004367855.1. NCBI lineage: Eukaryota > Metazoa > Chordata > Appendicularia > Copelata > Oikopleuridae > Oikopleura > Oikopleura vanhoeffeni. The sequence continues at coordinate 388,138 of SCLH01000914.1, forward strand.
ACCAGGATTCCCCGTAATTGGTATAGCATACAGCAATGTATATCTAGGAATTTGCAAAGGATTTTGTCACAAGTGCCATTTGTTATTTTTCTGTTTCAAAATATTTTAATATCACTCGCTAGTTGACCTCAAATTGTCACGAATTCCCTGACTAATAGTTTTTTGACATGGTAAAATTTACGGGGAACCAGGTTAATGTATCTTGAACAAATTCAAGTTTTTTGACTGCTTTTTAAACTTAAGCTAATATCCCTTTAACGACCTTTTGTGAATCTAGGATGTGCGGGTTGAGGGAGCCAATCCGAACGCTCCTGAGACCCTTTCTAACCACTCATGGGCCGCTTTTCAGCCCGCACAACATTTAAGGGGATTGTGGGTGCTTCCAGTAATGTGCTGGGGAAAAATAAGGCGTTTTTAAAACTCAAATATCTTTTGTGAGAATTGAGTGAACGTTTATTTTTCTAATTGTATATTGTAGTCCGTAACCTTGATAAGTCAAAAACTGATTCATTTCTAGAAAAAACATTATCACATCAACCTTTAAATGCATAAAACCTAATTGCTGGTATTTCTTTTCATTGAAGTATACCGTCATATCCACGTATCCAAAAATCACATAATGCCGATATTATTGATCAGAAAAAAATTCTCTACAATATCAACCAAGCATATTTTATAAATTAATCTTAATTCGCGGAAAATTATTTTTGAAAATTCCTTGCTATAGTTAAATATAGGCAAAATGAAGATTATTTTGCAAAAAAAAGTATACCTCACGAACGGCACATGCGATTTCTTTTCTCTTTTTCATAAATTTTTCTCTATTATCTTGTCAAACTTTTTAACCAAGCAAATTTTAATATTTTTTTTTATATTTCACGCAATCACTATTTCATGCTGATTGAATGCGCGCCATTATTACATTGATTAGGCTAAAAATTGAAATATTGAAAAGGTGCTACTTTCATTTAGATCAACTTTTTCTTGCGAGTTGNAATACCGAATTTGCGACCGTGGTCGAAAATAACTACTGCACCCACAATCCCCTTAAGAAATCCAATTTGACGTAATTTTATTTCTTTCATAAATAGATTTTCTTAAGTTAAATTTCCCCCAACTAAGTCAAAAATAGGAGTGGTTTTTAATATAAAAATGTAGTTCAACATTTTGGATTTAAAAATAAAGAAAACTTTGAATTATTCTCACAAAAAATGATATGAAACTGCCGGCTTTTCTGTAGTATTAGGCTGACCGCGGTTGTCCCCTAAGGCGAAACTATACATTTCTCGGAAAAAAGTATTCGTCTCAAAAATTTTAGAAACTTTCAATTTCTTCAAATCCAGATTTTTTCGAAAATTTTGAGCACGGCTTCTGATTGTTTCTCAAAAAGAATGCTCATAAATAGGTTTTGATATGTTTATCTTGTAGCGCTAATCAAGGCGATTATTTTTTATATTAGAACATACCCACTCAGACCCCTAAAACAAACAATACAATGAATAGCTGATCTAAGATTTTATAGTGCGGCAGCAGTTTCGGTTTTTCTCATGAGCTCTTAGTTTACAGTATATTTCAACGAGAAAATGTCAAATCAGAGTCGCATACCCCCGAGACACCCATTAAGGGGATTGTGGGTGCAGTAGTTATTTTGGACCACGATCGCAAATTCGGTATTTTTTCAATTGCACCTGATCATCCAGCACCTCAGAAATCGTTTACAATTAAAAAAAACACCAAATTATTTCTGGATATGTTTTTCTAGAACATTTAAATCGCTTGCTCACTGAAATGCCCGAATAATGACAGATGATCAAAAACAAAATAACTCATTAGTGATCAATTTTCACGGAGATTCAGATCAAAATAAAATTGGAAACTTTTGACCAATATTCTAGAAAATTTCCAAAAAATATCGTTTCGGACTTGCATAAAAACGGAAAATAATTCTTGATAAAGTATCATTTCAGAATAAAAAAACCAACTCGCAAGAAAAAGTAATTCTTAATGAAAGTATTTCAATATGATAGTTGTTCAGATTTTTGCGCCTTTTCAATATTTCAATTTTTAGCCTAATCAATGT
>SCLH01000914.1:390776-405138 GCA_004367855.1 Oikopleura vanhoeffeni
TTTTCCCCAGCAAATTGCTGGAAGCACCCACAATCCCCTTAAGGATTTTCTAAAATAAACAAAATCACACGCAAAATCCAAAGAAAATGTAAGGAACCTTTATTTTATTTATTTTTTATGTAAATGCATCCTTTATTGATTTCGGCAAAGATTTTGATGGACAAAACTCTCTTTTTGACAGGGCAGATGATAAAACAACAACTATGGGACTAGTTTAGCGTGGAAATACCACTTTAAAAAACAAGCTTTTCAAAAATTATAAAAAAAAATCGAGTATTCTGGATACCTCAATTTTTCACATCTGTCTAAAAACCAGACTCATTTTTTTATTTTTCGATAACCAGCCGCATCTTGAACCCTTGACAAGCCAAGTTTATCAATTCGATGGAATTAAATTTGCAAGAACTGAACCGAGGCGTCTTATATTTTAACGGTTAAGNGGCCCGGAATTATCGGAAACAAAGACCCCAGATAGTCCCCTTTATTTTTTAATTTCAAAAAGGAATTTGTTGGATCATGAGACAAGTGTTCTAGTTATAATTTAACAAAAAACTTAAAAATTGTCATTTCAGACCGGGAAAAAATGCATTTGGATTGCAGAATTTTTGTTAATTGCAGTTGAAACGTACTGAAACAAATTAAACTGTTGATAAACATTTATTGCTATCGCGCGGGTATCGCCACCGAAATACGATTTTCCCGGAAGCACAATTTTATTTTTTTCGGTCCATCAATGGTCAGAAAAATGAGTTTTCCCCCAAAACCCCATTTTTAAACACTTATCTCGTGTGTATTTTTATTCGTTAGAGCGGCATTCAGCTCAATTTTATTCTTAAGTTTTTTTCTTTTAGTTGGCAAGGATTCGTATACAGAAAAATTCGCCTTTTTTGTTTTTTTCTTGGAAAAAAAAAATTTTGAAAAAAAAAATCTTATAAAAATAATGTTCGCAAATTTTTTTTTCGAAAAATTTTGGTCATTTTGACAAAAAAAAATGCACATAGGCGACCCCAGTTGAACACACTTCTGGTTATAAGCGAATTTGAAAAAAAATCATATTTTTTTTAATTTAATCCTTTTAATTTTTAAATTAGAGAAATTTGACCGCTGCACACCCTATTATGTCGACATTAGCTTCAATAGTGTGTCGCTTGATATCTGGAGAAACCACTCTTCGGCAGGTGGGTTATGACCACCTCGTGCCAATGGGATAAATAAAGTTTACCCTTTTGAGAGGAAAGTCTATACTTTATTATCTGAGGTTTCTTAAGTGTAGGTGCGTACAAGATGGAACACGCATTCTAATCTTTGATGCAGTAGTGTTTTGAAAAGAGTGGTATTTTTTAGTATAGTGTTCCAAAAAGAGATGAGAAAGAAACGTTGTGGTCTTTGTTTCATCTTCAAACCAACCCTTACAATACAAAAAAAAAAAAAAATAAAAAAAAAAAAACATCTTAAACAAAACATTTTTGTTTTTCTATGTCAAGCAAAATTTATTGCCACATGCTCACGCTTGTGAGCACTCCACCTAGGTTAATGACTGAAATAAATCTCACTGAATGACAATGGGATAACAAAATATGGAATTCAAAAATTTCCCTTACAAGGCGTTTCAAACTGACTGGTTAAATTTGAATTATAAAAGGGGTTAATTGGTTGTAAATTGATGATAGCAACATGTCTGACAGTATGCTGTGGTATAATAAAAAATTTTATACAATTTATTTTTTAAATCCGGTAGCCGTTTAGGAACGTCGCGTAACGTTAATTCGAAAAATAAAAGATCGGCGAAGTTGTACTATGGTTTATTTTAAAGTTGTTATATGTAGCACTTAAATGTATGAAATTTCATCGATCAACTACGCCGGCCATTGTTGAATCTATGGTAGTTTGAGAGAGAGTATAAGGCGAGCTTAGGTTTTCGCTTTTTAAAATTCCTTTGATTTGTTATTTTTTTTTTTAATCTGTTAGTTTCATAAAATATTTATATCCAGAGAATTATTAAATTCATGACCCAAAGGTTTTCAGGCCACGGTGATTAATTGATTTTTTCGAATCAATGTATTATGTCCATGATGTTGTAAAAACTTGACAAATCCGTTTCTATACAGACTTTTTGAAAATAATCTTTTTGAAAAATAACTTTACTACTTGATACTTTCGTTTATCAAGACAAATTTTCGTAGTCGTGATAAGCAAACATTCGCCCCAGCCCTATATCTACCGCTTTATGGTTGCTCTAGCGGATACACTTAAGCTTTATTTTTATTTACGAAATACTCGACGCAGCTCCAAGGCGCGGTCAAAACTCTTGCGACGAATATTACCGAATTCAGGCCTGGGGACTAAAGACATATTTTAATTAAGTTAATCAGAATAAAAAGTCTATGAGGAAGTAGTATTCACAGGTTTTCGTAATTCGTTAATATTTCAGAATTTTCGATCGAAAGTGCATATACTTGGTATTTACATTATAAAATCATTAATCCCTTAATTTTTCGGTCTATTAGAGCCCCCCCCGAGGGGAAATATAGTTATTATCTTAATAAACCAAATTTTAAATCTGAAAAAAAAAAAAAAACCCAGTCATAAGTTATACGGGCCCTCATGTTTATTGAGGGTTGTTCGAGATATATATATATATAAGTTTTGCAATCTCAAAAATTGTTTTTTCAACTTTCGGTTTAATTCCAGATTTATCAACATGGTGAGGAGAAAAAATTGAAATACAGATTCATCGAAAATATTTTTGTTCCAAAGCAATTTAGCGAATCGAGCTAAGTTTCGCAACATCATTTTTACTGGCAAATTTTAACTGATTAAGTACTTTCCAGGCCCTCCAACGGGATTTTTTTTCAGACAAATAGAGGAGTCCTCCTGGGTGAGAGCAAATTATCACCATCTATCTGCCAACTAATTTTTCGCTGGTAGTATGTTTGAATTGACATATCGAATGAAATTAAAAATGGGGTCAATTTTAGATATTACAGATATGTAGACGAGTAGTTTTGGTTTGATATTGAAAAAAAAAGGCAAAAAAATCGAACTCCTAGGAAAAAATCAATAATTTTGATAAAAACCTGGATTTACGATTGAAAAGGTTCATCTTAGAAAATAAGCTAAATTTTTTTTGGTACACTACAAAGTTATGTAGTCAAACATGACCTCAATGTTAGAAAATTTCGTAAGCTTACAGCCACGACGTATGACCAACTACAAAACCAGGGGTTAGCGCCTAAAATAAAAAATTGGTGCTTTGTAGGCGAAACTCTACCGTTGTTCACACGCTTACGACCACGAGACTGCAAGGGTCGAGCTACTGTGAAAATCTAAAAATTATTTTCTCAACCAAATCCAATACCCCTTGAACTTGCAATCAACCAAAAAATATCTGAGAGTACGTGATCGTACTTTCCAAAAATCCGATTTTTGCCAAAAAAAAACGCCAAGCGATCTCCGACATCCGGATTTGTATAAATGTTACTTTTGCGCTACTGACCAAAGCGTTCGTGCTCAATGGTGTGGCATCTTACAATTTTTAAAATAATAACAATTCACACCCGATTATAAATTACATTATCTTCTTACAGATAAAAACTAATAGCGTTATTCACCTGCGATTTGAAACCACAAAAAAGTTTTACAAACTGCAAATTTATCTACAAATATATTTGTGAAGCTGAGGCTTCATAATAGGTGAACTCCAGCAATTACTGCACTCTGGGTTTGGAAAAATCACCGAACTTCAAAAGCTCCGATATCTCATGACATTCCAGACATGCTTGCTTATCAGCAATCATTTTTTGATGTTTAGGCGCTTGACCACAACACGGTACAGATAAGAGAAAACAGACTTTTTTGAAGGTCCTTACTATAATAGAAAAAAAACTTAATTCACAAAAAGCCACTAGAGTTTTTGAAGGAATGTTAGATTGCCATGACAAACCTACTCTCAATCGACAAAAGAACAATAAAAATTTGAAGTTTTGTTCCATGCCTTTATAAGTAGATCACCAACACTGCTTACATAAAAATTCCCTAACGAATCGAGCTTGTGTGCGGAAAATTATAGGCTTCGGATTTCGCTAACTGAAATGCTTATGGACAAATATTTTCGAATTTGAAAACAAAAAATCTGTATTTTCAATTTTTTCTCTCACTTTGATAATGGAATAACCGAACTCCCCGTTTTTGAAAAAAACATTTTTGTTGAAAAACTTACCTCTGTTTAGATGGCTTTTTTTTGACACATAAAATAAAAATTGGCTGTTGTGAAGTCGTACCAAACAATACAACGAATATAAACAATATCCATAGTTGATAAATATTCCATCATTTGTTGGGAAACCATTATTGGTAAAGATAATTAATAAGTTTTTTGATTTATTTTGCAAAAATTTATATTTGCTTTAGCTAAACGCTATTTAAGATCTTGACCATAACCGTTTCAAAGTTCTGAAAAGGTAATTGTTATTAAAAACTTGTATAAATTGTCATGAGTCCCTAATGACAATCATTAGACATGATTCAAGGTACTTGAATACGTCTTATTTATTTTTGATATTCACTTGAAAACTCCATTTATCGAAAACGGGCTTCTTGGGTCATTTAACCTAGATTTTTAGCCTTTATTTTAATTTAATTCAGCTTTGCAAACGACTCATCGATTTGAATTCTGTAGATAGCTAAAACAGAGCAAAATTCTGTTTATATGGATATAAAATTGGTCCATCCAACATTGTTATCATTTGTTTAAGAAAAAACTAGTAACTTTAACAATTTGCAGTAATCTCAGATCCGAATCGATTAAAATAAATTGCTCCGCGATTTGAACCCAATTTTTTTTGTAATTTATTTTTCACAAGATAATGTGCTCAGTTTGAAGCAATTCGAAGCATGTTATTGATGAGTTGTTTTTTAAAAACCGAATTCAATAAAAAAATCTGTTAAAACTAGTTAAACAAAAATGACCAGGATTCCCCGTAATTGGGTATAGCCATTACAGCATGGTATATCTAGGAATTTGCAGAGGGTTTTTCAGCAGTGCCATTTGTTATTTTTCTGTTTCAAATATTTAAGATCCTCGCTAGTTGACTCAAATCCTGTCACGAATTCCCTGACTAAATATATTTTGACATGGGTAAAATTTACGGGGAACCAGGTTAATGGATCTTGAACAAATTCAAGTTTATTTTGGACTGCTTTTTAAACTTAAGCTATATCCCTTATAAACGACCTTTTGTGATCAGGGTGCGGGTTGAGGGAGCCAATCCCGACGCCTGAGACCTTTCTAAACCCACTCATGGGGCCCCGCTTTCAGCCCGCAACATTTAAGGGGATGTGGGTGTTCCAGTAATGTGCTGGGGAAAAATTAAGGGCGTTTTTAAACTCGAATATCTTTTTGTGAGAATTGACGTGAAAGTTTATTTTTCCAATGTATATTGTAGTCCGTACCTTGAAAGTCGAAAAAACTGATTTATTTCTAGAATATTCACATCAACCTTTAAATGCATAAAACCTAATTGCTGATATTCTTTTAATTTGGAGATAATTACCGTCATCATCCACGGTATCCAAAATCACATAATGCCGATATTATTGATTCAGAAAAATTCTCTACATTTAACCAAGCATAATTTTTATAAATTAATCTTAATTACGCCGCGAAAATTATTTGGAAAATTCCTTCGCTAATAGCTTAAATATAGCGCACAACATGAAAGATTATTTTTGAAAAAAAGTATTCACCTTACGAACGGCACAATTGCGATTTCTTTTCTCCTTTTTCATAAATTTTTCGTCTATTATCTTGTCAAACTTTTTAACCAAGCCAAATTTTAATATTTTTTTTTTTATATTTCTCCAATCACATTCATGCTTGATTGAATGCGCGCCATTATTACATTGATCTAGGCTTAAAAATTGAACTTTGAAAGGTGCTCTTTTCATTTAGATCAACTTTCTTTGCCGAGTTGATTTTTCTATATTTTGAAATGATACCATATCGTAGAATTATTTCCGTTCTTATGCAAAGCTCGAAACATATTTTTTTGGAATTTCCTAGAACTATTGGTCAATTGGAGTAAAAGTTTCCAATTTTATTTTGGTTCTGAATCTTCCGTGAAAACTGTGTATCACTAATGGGTTATTTTTTTTTAATCATCGTCATTCATTCGCGCCATTTCAGTGAGCAGAGCGATATTCATGGTTCTAGAAAAAAAATATTCCAGAATAATTTAGGTGTTTTTTTTAATTGCAACGATTTCTGAGGTTGCTGGATGATTCAGGTGCAATTGATAAAAAATACCATTTGCGACGTGGTCGAAATAACAACTGCACCCACAATTCCCTTAAATCATATATACGTTATTTTATTTCTATTGCATAAAATGATTTTCTTAAGTTATTTCCCCCACATACCGTCAAAAATAGGAAGTGGTTTTAATGTAAAAATGTAGTCAACATTTTTGGATTTTAAAAAATAAGAAAACTTTGAATTATTCTCACAAAAAATGATATTTGAAACTGCCGGACTTTTCTGTAGTATTAGGCTGACCGCGGTTGTCCCTAAGTGTGCGAAACTATACAGTTTCTCGGAAAGCATTCGTCTCAAAAATTTTAGAGAAACTTTTCAATTTCATTCAAATTCCCAGTTTTCTTCGAAAATTTTTGAGCAGGTTCTGATTGTTTCTCAAAAAGATGTTCATAATAGGTTTTTGATATAGTTTATCTTGTAGCGCTAACTCAAGGCCGATTATTTTTTATATTAGACCATACCCACTCAGACCACCTAAAAGAAACCAAATACAATGATAGCTGGATCTAAGATTTTATAGTGCGGCAGCAGTTTCGGTTTTCTCATGATGCTCTTAGATTTTACAGTATATTTCAACGAGGATAGAACTGTCAAATCAGAGTTCGCATACCCCCGAGACACCCATTAAGGGGATTGTTGGGGGCAGTACAGCAGGGTCCCGGCGGATAGGTGAAAGTTTTTTCGCTCCAAAACCGTTCACCTATTAGCCGGTTTCACCTATTAGCCGGATTTCACCTACTTAGCGAACGGCTGGGAGTTTACGCTCTGATTGGTCAATCAAAAACAAGGTCATAATGTGAATAATTTATTACAGGTGTCAGATTGACCAATTTAAGGCTGATTTTGCCTCCATTTTAATTCATAAACGCAAAAGGTGGACGGTTATTGAAAAACCCTCAAGAAACTACTTTTTCGGATTTTTGACTCTTAGCTAGCGAAAATCTGTAGAACTAGCAGATACCCTTGCCCAACTTTGCGCTAGTCGAAAAAGAGACGGATTATAACAAGTCAATAAAACTTTGCGATCCAATTTCAACAATAATTTTCTTTGAAACATTTTTTTTACATTTTACTTATAATTTAAATACATATTGAAGTAAAAACAATACATTTATTAAATTTTGGTTCGATAGTGAAAAGATTGATTTTGTTAGTTTTTAAGGGGGGGCAAAGTCCGCAGGTTGGTACATTTTTTTCAGAGCAATATATGGAAAGGAAAAACAAATGTGGGAAAATTATTATTTTTACCATTTTATCTTCAATAAAGTGATTCATTCTTACAAACGTTTACATTTGTATTTAACTAAACATAACTAACTATAGTTAAAAATCAAACAAACCACTTTGCACTGTGCATCATTTCCGAAACTTAACCCGACTATAGAATTTTTTTAAAGAACGATTATTAATAACTTCAACATTCTCGGGTTGATACTCGTAATTTAGTTACCTAATTACACTGCACAGTCGAAATTTCTTAATATTAAAGTTTTTTTCACGGAAAAAGGGGGTAAAAATGGCAAACAAGTAGGAGAAAAAACATCTTTGGTTTGAGATTAAGATTGACCTTAAATTGCGTTTTATATTAAAAATGTCTCTGACTATTAAAAAAAACTGGCGCCTTTTACACCCACCTTTTATGGGAATTTTTCACAACCATAAAATTTTCAAAGATTCAGTGCGAATGGCACTTATACAGTGCACAGTCAGAGTGATTAAAAATCTTATCAACAGGTTTCAAAATGTAATCGCCACGCGACCGAATTAGTTGAATTACGGCGATTAATAGATGCCAAAAACATTTAATATGTGATTCTGCATGATTCTTATTTACGGATCGTTTCAAAAAAAACCACGAAATTAAAAAATTTCGGACTTGATTTGGGGAAATTATTCGCATAATTTTTCTGAAAAAGTTCGATAATAAATGAAAATTTAAAAACTTTTATGATTTTTCAAACAGCGTTCAGAAATATGTAGGAATCACAGAAAAAGTTTAAAGCTTGGCTATCTTTTTTTGGTTTTTTTTCCACAGATTTCAGTTATTGAAACAAAGAAAAATTTTGGACAAAAATGCGGAAAGATTTTCATAATGCTTCGTTTTTTCTTCAAATTTTTTCCGATTTCAAGATGAAAACCCGAACTCAAATCATATTCCTAAAATGGGAATAAAAATGATTTTATGAAGCTGAAAAACATATTTAATTCGTAAATTAATTCGTAAGGTGTATATTGACTCAGGATGCCGGGGTTATGCCACCCCTTGAAGGTTTACTCTAGCATAAAAAAATTCCGAGTTTTTCTCAAAATTTTCGAGTTTTTGTTTTAAAACAAAGGTTATTTTTTTTATGAGGAAAATACATACACACCTCAATTTTAATGTACAAAGTGCTAAATAAAGTAAAAGTGACCAGCACTTTTTCTACTTCAGTTTTGCTTAGGCTACTCAAAATTGCTTTCAGATTGATAATAGTTTTTTGTGGAACTGTCCAATTCTGACTTGCCGTTTGAACTTAAATGTATTTTCTATGTTTATCGAGAGACATAGGCAATGCAGCACGGGTGTAAGGTTTTTACCTTCTTTTTTCCAACTGTTACACTTGATATTTCCGCCGTTGTTGATTGGTGTAGAAGGTTTTCTCAGGATTCAACCAATGTAAACGCTGGATTCCGAAGTCGTAACCAGTTTGGAAAAAAAGAAGGGAAAACCTTACCACCCGTGTAGATTTGCAAAAAAAAAATCCACCAGAATTTAAAAGAACGCCTGCTTATCTCACCTAATACTAATCACTTATCAGATCTATTCGTGAAAAAACTTGCCTGTGAAATAATTGCTGGGAATTGTATTTGACAAAAATTGTGTCAGATTTTTGAGGCAAATCACGTATAGATAAATAGAATAAAACGAAAATCATAAATAGGTTTGTCATTCATAAAATTCTCAATATGCCCTATATATTGCTTCTCGGAAACGCCTATCTTTTTGCCTAGAAGTTATTTGAAAATAAACCCTATCTTTGCCTTAACGTCTATCCGCCCGTCTATCGCCAAAACAAAGTTTTTTTGCTTACAAAACCTTCACCTATTAGCCGGATTCACCTATCCGCCCCTAACCTATCCGCCGGACCCTGCTGTAGTATTTTGGACCACGATCGCAAATTCGGTATTTTTCATTTGCACCTGTCATCCAGCACCTAGAAATTTCGTTTTACAATTAAAAAGAAACACCAAAATTATTTCTGGATATGTTTTTCTAGAACATTTTAATCGCTTGCTCACTGAAACTGCCGAAATAATGACAGAATGTTCAAAACAAATAAACTCATTAGTGATCCAATTTTCACGCGAGATTCAGATCAAATAAAATTTGGGACTTTTGACCAATATTCTAAAATTTCCAAAAAAATATTCGTTTCGGACTTGCGATAATAAAAAACGGAAAATTATTCTTGATAAAGTATCATTCAGAGATAAAAAACCATATCGCAAGAAAAAGTAAATTCTTAATGAAAGTAATTTTGCAATATGTAGTTGCTTCAGATTTTTGGCTCTTTTCAATATATTCAATTTTTGCCTAATCAATGTCATGAATGGCGCGATTAAATCAGCATGAATAGTGATTGCGCGAGAAGTATAAATAAAAATTATTAAAATTTGCTTGGATTAAAGTTAATAAGATATAGAGAAGAATTTATGAAAAAGAGAAAAGAAATTCGCATTGTGCCGTTTCGGGAGGTATACTTTTTTTTGTTTAATAATTCTTCATTTTGCCATACGTATTTAACTTACAAGAATTTTCAAAATTTATTTTTCGGCGAATAAAAATGGATTTATAAAACTTGCTTGGTTCAATTGTAGAGAATTTTTTTTCTGATCAATATCGGCATTATGGTGATTTTTGGATACGTGGATTATGACGGTATACTCATCAATTGAAAAGAAATACCAGCAATATAGGTTTTAGCATTTTAAAGGTTTGATGTGATAATATTTTCTAGAATGAATCAGTTTTAGACTTCTCAAGGTTTACGGGGAACTACAATACTACAATTGGTAAAAATACAACGGTTTCCCATCAATTCTCACAAAAGATATTTGAGTTTTAAAACGCCTTATTTTTTCCCCAGCACTTACTGGAGCACCCAACAATCCCCTTTAGAACGACATTTCGCGACATTACGGAATGTTTCCGTTTTCATGATAATTATATAATATATTAGTTAATTTATATTAAGGGGTGTGGGGTGCAGTAGTTATTTTGGACCACGGTTCGCAAATTCGGTATTTTTTCAATTGAACCTGACCAATCCAGCCCTCAGGAAATCGTTTGCAATTAAAAACACCAATTATTTCTGGATAATTTTTTTCTTAGAACAATTTGAAACGTTTGCTAATGGAAATTGCCCGAATAATGATCAAAAAACAAAATAACTTATTAGTGATCAATATTCACGGAAGATCAGAACAAGAAAAATTGGAAACTTTTGACGAATATTCTTAGAAATTTACAAAAATATCATTCGCACTTGCATATAACTGGGAAAACGGAAAATATTCTAGTATGGTAATCATTTAGGAATACAAAAAAATCAACTCCGCAGAGAAAATGTGGCGTACTAAATGAAATTATTGCAATATGAATAGTTGTTCCAGATTTTTGCGCCTTTTCAAATTTCAATTTTTGCCTGATCAACTGTTGTAATGGCGCGCATAATCAGCATGAAATAGTGACTTCGCGAAGAAAATATAAAAAAAATTCAGTTAAAATTCCTTGGTTCAAAAGTTTAATATGATGAAGTAGAGAAGGATATATTTTGAAACAAGAGAAAAGAAATTGCATGTACCAGGTTCGTGAGGTATTACTTTTTCTTAACATACTCTAAATTTGCCTATATGTTAACTATAGCAAGCAATTTTTCTAAAAATATTTTCGGGCGATTAGATGATTTATAAATATGCTTGGTTGCAATGTAGAGAATTTTTTTCTGACCAATAATATCAGGCATTACTGTGATTTTTGGAAAACGTGGATTATGACGTATTACTTCAATTGGAAAGAAAATACCGCAATTAGGTTTATTGCATTTAAAGGTTGATGTAGATAATATTTTTAAAATTAATCAATTTTGATCTTTCAAGGTTACGGACTACAATTATACAATGGAAAAAAACGCTTCACTCATTTCTCACACTATATTTTGAGTTTTAAAAGAGCTTATTTTCCCCAGGCAAATTGCTGGAAGCACCCACAATCCCCTAAAGGATTTATCTGAAAATAACAAAACTCACAGCAAAATCCAAAGAAATGTACAGGAACCTTTATTTTATTTTTTTTATGTAAATTGCATCCTTTATTTGATTTCGGCAAGATTTGTGGACAAAACTCTCTTATTTGACAGGGCAGATGATAACAACAACCTATGGGGACTAGTTTAGGCGTCGGAAATACCACTTTAAAAACAAGCTTTCAAAAATATATAAAAAAAATCGGTGATTCTGGATACCTCAGATTTTTCACATCTGTCTAAAACCAGACTCATTTTTTTATTTTCGGATAACCAGCACGCATTTGACCTTTTGACAAGCCAAGCTTTATCAATTCGATGGAATTAAATTTGCAAAGAAACTGAACCGATGCTCTTAATTATTTTTAACGAGTTAAGCAACGCAAATGAAATACCGTTGAGATACCTAAGAACAACTTTTATCACAATAAAAACATTTACAAATTTTTTAAGAAGTGAACTCCAAAAATAAAGCAATTTCTGCTTTAAGGGGTAGCCGTCGCAACATGTCCTTTGTAACTACACGTTTACCAGAATTAGAAACTGCTTCGAAACTTTTGAGAATAGCCACTTTGGTAGATCTATCCATTAATCTACAAGAAAAAAATTAAATCAGATTAATTGGCCGATTGCCTGAGTTGACTACCATGCAGCGATTCTAGAACACCTAATCCAAAATTTCAAAATCTATCTCCTTTCGCTAGACTCGAGCATACGATTTGACTCAAACTTGGTATGAACCACGGCAACACTTATGGTTGTAATATGATGGTGGGATTTTCCAAATTTTTAACTAGTTTTTTCTGAAACTGCGAAAAACCGCCTTATTTCAACATTTTCGCTGTTCGAATTCTATCTCCTCCTAGGTTACATTTCAGAATGCAGTATAAATTTAGGAAAAGATGGAGAAATATGTTTATGTTAATATGATGGTGCCTGCTTACAGCTTTTAGATATTTTGAGTTTTTCTGGTCGAGAAGTGGGTTTCAATGTGTCCATAAAAAAGTACTCGAAAACGAAAATTTCGAACTTTTTTTCGGATTTTTTTTTAAATAAGTTAATGCTTTTTGAGTGTTCCCTAGCAATTTCGTGCTATTTTTACACCCCAAAGTACCCTAAAAAGACTGCGACCGCTACTTCCTTAAGGGAGTAGCGGTAGTACTCATTATAGGGTAGTTTGAGGTGTGAAAATAGCACGAGATTGCTAGGGAACACTTGTAATCCATAAACTTATTAAAAAAAAAAAAATCCAAAAAAAATTCGAAATTTCAATTTTTTGACAATTTTTCTAGGTATTTTTTTAGAAAACATTGTGACTACGACCTCTCTGGAGAACAACTAAGAGGTTCAATCAGAATTCTTTGACTAAAGTTTTATGGACGATTGCTTGACCTTTACGGTGATAATTAACGGAAAAAATGATTTTCAAGGTTTTTTGAAATAATTACATCTTGAAAACCCATGATTTTCAGGCTGAAATAACCGTTTCTTCCAGATTTCAAGCGCTATGTTTTTTTCGAAAATTATTTGAGTTAAGTTTTTGAGATACTACTAATTCTGTCATTTTAAAATAAATCAAGTCCAAACCTCTTAAACTCCCGGCTCAATTACATTTTTCATTCTTCAAACGTCATTTCCGGCAGAAGTGACTATCAGTGCGATCAACTTTGACCCTGACCCAACGCCTATTGACTCAAATATTTTATATCTGGTAGTTTCACATTTTTTTCCTGCATTCAGCGTGAAACCGACTACAAACCATTTTTTTCGGCCAATTTTACGTTGACCACCCCCTTAATGCCGTGGGCGTCGATATCTCAGCTATAACAATTAAACTTTCTGATATACTTTGGTTTAAAGATTGCCACCTTTGAGCATTCTTCGTATTATCTGATTTTTTTTTCAAATCTATAATGTTTACTTTTTAAATTGCCTTTTAAAAACACTCTTAAAAAACGGGAGATTTCGGTTGAAGGTGTATAAATTGAGATATAATGATTTTTTTATTTTAATTAATAAAAAATCAGAAAAAAGGTCTCGACTACCGAATTCAATTAATTTTTAATGGTTTTATACTATTTCTGCGTCAAAATCGGAAATTTAAAATTCCCAAAGAATTCGAAAAAAACCAATTTTGGCACATCGAAAAAAAAAAAATTTTCATGGCATGAATGAAATAAGTTGAATTCGGTGGTCGAGACAGCTTAACAATTTGGCAAGTTTTATTGAAATAAAATTTATTTTATTTTTGATCAACGAGGGCTTCAACCGATTTCTCCCAAACCGTAGTTTCATTGCAAAAAATATGATTTAGAGTTTGACCAAGAGCGAAGAAACAAGCCGAGGGACTATTTGAAATAAATAAAAGGTGGAAATCGCAATATTTAAAGCCGATGATTTCCGAAAAATAATTTTGAAAATTTTTGAACAAGAAATGAGGAACATTTTCAAAATATTTACGAATAGTTTCAACCAAAAATCCCAAAAAAAAGTTATATTTTTCAAATTGCATATTAAAAATATGTGGTCACCAACAGGAAAGGTTAAAGTTGCCAT
Source organism: Oikopleura vanhoeffeni (assembly GCA_004367855.1). NCBI lineage: Eukaryota > Metazoa > Chordata > Appendicularia > Copelata > Oikopleuridae > Oikopleura > Oikopleura vanhoeffeni. The sequence continues at coordinate 404,931 of SCLH01000914.1, forward strand.
TTTAAGGGAGTGCCATAAGTCCTGCAGATTGGTACATTTTTTCAGAGCGATATATGAAAGAAAAAAATGTGAAAATTCATTTTTTTATTTTTTTTCTTCAATTAAAGTGTTCATTCTTGCGAACGTTTATATTTTTAATTTCTAAACATAACTAATTATCTGGGAAAATATAAAAAAAACACTTTTCACTGAACATCCATTTCCAACT
>SCLH01000914.1:406099-444806 GCA_004367855.1 Oikopleura vanhoeffeni
AAAATAATGCATTTTTTATAATGTTCAGAATTTTTTTCAGAAATTTTCATTATTTGTCGAATTTGAAAAATTTAATTCGAACTCAAAATTTTTTAAAAAAGCAATAATTCGAAAATTCTTAAGTTACAAAAGTTGCCTGGATTATGAAACATTACTTTGATGGTATATTGAGAAAAATATATCAACCCAGTAAAAAGTTTTTCATCAAGAGGCCATATCCGCGGATATCCGTATCTGTCAAAATGCACCGACCGGGTCCGACCTCCTTAACTAAACAAGCCACTTGGAATTCAAAAATGAAAAATTTAAGTCATTTGCTTTTTTATATCATAAGATAAGGCCTACTTATACAACCTATTTAAAGAGCCTATGACAAAATTTGAAAGAAATAATAAGCGAAAATAGCCCTTCATGTTAGGCTTCGTCATTTATTTCAATTATATTAAATAATTCGCATGCAAAGTGTAGGAGGAGCCTTCCAAAATTTTCTTAATTGACTGTTTTGACCTCTTGGGGTCATAAATTAACAAAAATGGCTCCAAAGTGCTTCCATGGTGATATTAATTAAGCCCGCTTGCAAAATAAATAACAAATCTCATGTGAAATGAAGAAGGAGTAGGCGTTTAAGTGTATTTTGGGAGGCCTGCTCGTTTTCTTAACGAAGGTTGAATAATCTTATGATCTTGGTGTACTTTCGAAATCCTTAAAAGTAATCCTAGATATTTAAAAAATAATTGGATACCTTTCTGATACTAATTTTAAAAACTGCACTTAAAAACTACAAAAAACAGCGTAATTACCGATGCCATAAGAAAGATATTTTTTAAACTGGTTAATTTTTTGGGTCGTAATATCTACTTGTGAGCAAGTTAGAAATAGAGTCCATAAATTAACGGCTTATCACATTACATTGTGAATCATATTAAGGTTCTGTTAAGTTTTGAGCTAAAAGAAACATGATGGAGAGCGCACTTGAAATTAAATTAAAGCTGCATAGCGTTATCAAGTGTACTTTCCGGACACGAATTACAATTAGACGTCATTACAATTTTACTACATATACATGGACACAAATTAGTGGCATTTCTTAATAAACAAAATAAGCTTGGTATTTCAAAAACAATTTGTGATGTTTTGCTATTGAAAAAAGTTCACGCAAATTAAGTGAAAATAGTTAAACATAAACACATTTTTAACAAAAAATTCCCTTTCAGGAATAAAATCTGAGCATTAAAGTTTGAGTCCGAGTTTTGTCTGATCAAAATAGACAAAAAATTAAATTTTAGTTTGATGTTGTAGTTCAAAATAATAACAACGAGCTTACCTATAGAGCGCGCAGAAAACCAGTGTTCTAAAACGGGATGAGTTTTCAATCCCGATCTCGCCGGTCCCGACTCATAATTTTTTTTTAATCCCGATCCCGAGTGTTATATTTTTTTTCAATCCCGATCCCGCCCGATCCCGAGGTCGGAATATCCCGATCTCGACTCGGTATCCCGAATAATCCCGTTTTTTTTAATGAAAATATATGTTCTGTTATTTATCCAACATTAATGTTTCCGACAATAATATGTCCGACATTAATGTTTTATATCAGATTAGGATCACTTGGCTCTTCGGTTCATGGTTGAACTTGTTTGGAAAGTGTTATTAGTGAAAAAAGTGAAATCTCGTGCTTTCATTGGTCAAACCGAAGGACAAAGTGACCCCAATCTTTGATATGCGAGATTGGCATATAAAACACTAACTATTGTTAATTTCGAAAGTTATTTTATTTTATCAAGCCATGATCAGTATTTAAAATTGTTTAAATAAGAATTTTTGGTTTTCTCATCAGATTTTATGGGTTGGCAGTAAAAGGTCAGAAAAGTAGAATGCCAAAAAATCGGAAATTCCAATTTCTCGAATATAAATAAGTTTTTTTGGAAAAATGCTGATATTCTGGTTCACAACCAAATTTTGCGTGTCTTACAAATTGTTTTCTAGGGAAAAACAAAGTTCAGAAGAACTAATTTCGAAATTAGCCTTCTTAAAAAAAAGTTTTGTTGTTTAATTTTATCACGTTTTTCTGGAAAAAATATTTAACTGCGAGAAAAACAGAAGTCGATTTTTTGACGTTTTACTGCCAACCCGCTATTGGTAAGAACTTTTCCTGAAAAATTTGCCCAAAAATAAAGTATAATAAAAACCCTTAATAAAACGATTTTTGGCCAAAATTGAAACTGTTTTCTGAGGTACTGTTCCAAGGCACTTTTTCAAAATTATCTCAGGTAGTTTTTTCATAGGTGCGCCAAATTGTTTTGTGTCACCACAGTTGAACCGTATGTACACTTTATTTGCATTCAACTGGAAACTAAAAAAGCTCAGGCCAAAAACATTTTCTTTAATTCTCGACATTTTTTTCAAATTGTTTTCAAAACTTTTCTTAATCGAGATTTTCAAATGGCCGAAAATGACCGAACTATGAGTATTAAATGACACTAGAAGAAATTATAAGACGAAGGAAAATAAAATTCCAAAAATTACAAAAGTTTTATGCAAAAATAGTTCGGCGATATTGACTCCTCTGTATAAAAACCATTGATGTCATTTTTCTTGAGACAAAATTCGAAAAACAATTTGGACTGAAACTTTTCATTTTTTTGACCTATAAGTTTTCAAGTGCTATAGAATTGTTTGTCTTTGATCCCAAGATAATGGAACTAATAAGAAAAAAAAGCGAATTAAAGAAATCAATCAGAATGCAGTTCGTGTAGTCTAAATTTTTCCGGGTACTTTTTTTTCACGAATAATTTTATAGCTTTTTGCTTAAATTCTTATTTTTTCTGACGATCTTTTTATTATCGTCGTTTTTAATTTTATTAATATTAAATTTATTATTTTTGTCAAATTATTCTAAATAACTTTATGTAACTAAGTTAATGAGTCTAAAGCACCTTTTAAAATCTTCCGTTTTTTTACCGGGTAAATTTCGAAAAAAAATATCTTTGTTTACATCTTCCGTTTTTTCACCCATTTGTTGGCTGTCTAGCCGCCTGGGTAAAAAAACGAAGAAATCGAAAAGACTCACCCTGTAAGTTTTTCATTATGACAAAATTTAATTTTGCAATGATGAGTCATCAATTATCCCTCAAATTTGAAGTTCTTGTATGCCAAATATTGAAATTTTNTTTTAAGGTTTATGAATTCTTCATTGCAATTTGAACGATAGAACGTGTTTTGGAGGTACTTGTGTGTAATAATTAAAAATATTATTCAGGAGAAATCGGGCATAAGCGGTAAAAACCGAGAATTACCGGTGAAGCAAGAGAAAATCAAAAAATTTTGACCTGAGCTTTTTAAGTTGTCAGTTGCATGCGAAAAACCGTTTTGTGATATGTCATACAGTTCGACCGTGGTGACTCAAAACAATCTGTCACTCCAAAAAAAACCTACCTTAGGAATAGTTTCTACTTAGAGTCTAAGTCTTAGTCGGCCTTTATTGACTTCACGTAGCACATCTGCCCCATTTTCACAAAAATGAAAATTGGCGTTTGTCTCACAATTACTGCTATTCGCTGCCTGCACCATAAATTTATCTTTAACGTTAACCTTTATAAAGATTTAATTGAAGTTAAAAAACGTATTATTCCTCAAATAACAATAGTTATAAGTTTAAATTATAACCTGCGAAACATTACGGCTTTCAAAATTTATTTTTAATACTTTACATACTAATTTGTTACAACGGAAAATGTTTAAACACTCGGAATCCAGATCAAATCCCGATCCCGCCCGGTCCGGACCTGAGTCGAAATTTCTAATCTCGATCCCGCCCGGTGCCGACCTAAGTCGAAATTTCCAATCCCGATCCCGTTTTAAAACACTGCAGAAAACTTTTTGTGGACGTCGGAATTTCAGGATAACAGTTGTCCGTTGAAAAAGTGTTGATAATCGAGATAGGTGATCGGCAAGCTTGGTCACGGACAACTGTTATCCTGAAATTCCGACGTCCACAAAAGTGTTTCTGCCACGTGTTTTAAAACGGATGCGGATTTGGAAATTTCGACTTAGTCGCACCGGGCGGGGATCGAGCTGAGAATCTTTGACTCAGGTCGGGACCGGGATTTGATCGGGATCCCGGTGTTTAAACATTTTCCGTTGTAACAAGATTAGTATGTAAAGTATTAAAATAAATTTGAAAGCGCCGTTTAATATTTGCAGGTTATAAGTTAAACTTATAAAACTATTGTTTTTTGGTTAATAATACGTTTTTTTTACCTCAATTTAAATTTTTATAAGGGTTACGTTAAGAGATAAATTGATGGTGCAGGCAGCGAATAGCTAGTATTGTGAGACAAACGCCCAATTTGGATTTTTGTGGAAAATGGGGCAATGTGCTACGGTGAAGTCCAATAAGGCCGTCTAAGACTTAGACTCTACAGTAGAGAAAACTTGTTCCTAAGTAANAAATTTTGACCTGAGCTTTTTAAGTTGTCAGTTGCATGCGAAAAACCGTTTTGTGATATGTCATACAGTTCGACCGTGGTGACTCAAAACAATCTGTCACTCCAAAAAAAACCTACCTTAGGAATAGTTTCTACTTAGAGTCTAAGTCTTAGACGGCCTTTATTGACTTCACGTAGCACATCTGCCCCATTTTCACAAAAATCCAAATTCGCGTTTGTCTCACAATTACTGCTATTCGCTGCCTGCACCATCAATTTATCTTTAACGTTAACCTTTATGAAAATTTAATTAAGGTTAAAAAACGTATTATTCCTCAAATAACAATAGTTATAAGTTTAACTTATAACCTGCGAAACATTACGGCTTTCAAAATTTATTTTAAATACTTTACATACTAATTTGTTACAACGGAAAATGTTTAAACACTCGGGATCCCAATCAAATCCCGATCCCGACCTGAGTCAAAATTTCAAATCTCGATCCCGCCCGGTGCCGACCTAAGTCGAAATTTCCAATCCCGATCCCGTTTTAAAACACTGCAGAAAACTTTTTGTGGACGTCGGAATTTCAGGATAACAGTTGTCCGTTGACCAAGCTTGCCGATTCCTATATCGCTTATTCACACTTTTGTAAATATCCCGGCCCTGATTAGGAAACGTAGTGTGTTTTTAAGTAGGAGGACCGGGATATTTACATAAGTGTGAATAGGGGATATACAGCAGGATGCGGCGCGTGTTATAACAGTGGATATTTGGACATTTTACCAGTTCAAAGTCCTGTTCCAATAAAATATGACCTTTTGGAATGAATACTTTAGAATCTAAAGTTTGGATCCTTGAATAAGCTTGTATTTGATATGAAATTGTTGTTTGAATCGTGTAAACCAGTTTCTAGAAAAATGCATTTTTTGAATTTCATCTTCAAGTTTCCATTTTTCAAATGCTTGAATTTGAGCCTCAATCTTCAATATCTTTTCATAATTCAGTACTGTCATTTTGACAGCGTCACAAATCGCAATATAAAATTCTTGCTTAAAAGTGCTAGTGATATTGAATGTTACGATTATGATATAATCTATTATTGCTAAGATTTTATCAGTTGTTACAAATCATAAAACTCGATCAAAATTTGAAGTAAATAACGGTCAGTTAACTTTACGGTTTACTCACCACCTGACTGTGACACCTTGTGGCCTACAAACTTATAAAACCTATCCGTTTACTGTTATTTCTAATCAAATCAACTGAGTTTTTAATAAATCTAGTTTTTGGTCAAAGTAGTCTCTTCCTTGCAGATTAGTTTGATAACCAGGAAGGGTTATTTCACTGGTGCCTGAAGTGGGATCAAATAAATATCATACCAAAAACAACCCAGTTGTATCAGTAGTAGAAAAAGCAGGTTGGCTTTTCTCACTGGTGCCTGAAGTTAAGCGATAGAAACGATCCCGACCCGATAAAATTGAAGAAAGCAAAAAATCAAGAATAAAATCAAAATTAAACCAAAATCGCCAAACCAAACCGCCAAACCAAAAACCGCCAAACCAAACCGCCAAACCAAAAACCGCCAAACCAAACCGCCGAACCAAAATCGACAAAACAAACCGCCAAACCAAATTCCGCCAACACCTTCAAGCACGAATTTTTTCATTTTTTTCCCCTCGTTTTTTTTAACGATCACTATTTTTTAATAATCGACTCAAAATTCTCGGTCAAAAAACCAACTTAGCATTCGTTAGATAGAGGATTTTGGTTATCGAAAATTTTTGATTAACTTGGTCAAAAAAGATATTTTAATATATATTCTTAGATAGAGTTAATTAAAAATTTGAAAACGCTCGAAACACTTTCCTGAGCCAAAAAAAGTACCTGGTATACCTTAGGTAGCGGATTTGTTGTCAAGGGTTGATTTTTCTTTACGGAAATATAAGTTTTTTAAGGACACAAAAGTGCGGTTATAAAATTAATTTGTTTTTTTGTCCCTTTTGTGTTAGAAACATACAGTAAAGTACTAAAATAGGACTCACTTTCCAAAATTTTAAGGACAAATTATAGTAGAGTACATCGAATAGGACTCACTTTTGGATTTTTTCACAGTAGAGTACTTGAATAAGACTCACTATCCAAAAATTTTGAAAACATAGCACAGTAGAGTACTTCAAATTAAGTATTATAATTAAACTTATTTTCAAATTTCGATTTTGAATTATAATTAAAACTAACCAGATTATTACCATTTAACCTACTCATTCCAAATCCCTATCCAAGCTTCGAAACTTTCACTATTTTACCCAATGGGAACCTGGGTGAATGTTACCATTATGATAAAATCTATTATTGCTAAGATTTTATCAGTTGTTACAAATCATAAAACTTGATCAAAATTTAAAGTAAATAACCATTAAGGTCAGTTCTATCTTACGGTTTACTGACCACCTGACTGTGACAGCCTTGTGGCCTATACAAACTTACAAAACCTATCTGTTTACTGTTATTTCTTATCAAATCAACTGAGTTTTTTTAATAAATCTAGTTTTTTTGGTCAAAGTAGTCTTTTCCTTGCAGATTGTGTTTGATAAACCACGGAAGGATTTATTTTAATAATGACTTATTCTATTCCCCGGTAATGCCTCTATTTGCAGGTTTCTGAAGGTTTCGGAGTATAACCAATAAATTCTAGCAAATTACTTGTCTCTTGTATTTTGTGTACCGGAATTTTTTCAGAAGAATAAGTAGCCAAATAAACTGCGTTTTTTTTCGAGCCGCTGTCTTATATAAAAATCTTTTATTTCTTTTTGTGTGCGATGTCAAACTATTACTCTGTTACGTATTTACAGTCAATTTCTTATTTATCAAAATTGTTATACAAAAGCAGACTTCTATGCAATATGTTTGAGTCCCATACTGCAATTAACTTTTTTTACGCGCCAAGAAAACGGATCGAAGCATCATCTGCCAGGTGATCGATCCGGTAAAAGAATAATCAAAAGTTACATTTTGTACTAAAGTTAGATTGCGTCCTTTTTTTTTGTTAATGAATTTACCTTTATTTGTTTGTTAATTTTCAAAAGAAAATAGAAAATCACAAGAAGTTTAAAACATTTAAAGAAGCGGGCGATAGAGTTAAACAGCTATCTTTAGCTTATTATGAGTTACAGATTGGCATTTACAATGAGCCTCCTTCCCCGTTTACTAATCTTCTGAGGTTTTTAATTAAACGGTTTCATTTCCCATTGCCTTTTTATTCAGAAAACAGGAAATTAATCCACTGTTCCGGGATCTCCGCAATCACCGAAAAGTTCGCTCGATAAGAGTCACCCTGTTCAACCAATCCTGTTGGCATTCTAGAGCAATTCTTAAGCACTGGATCTTTAATTGCAGTTTCTTTCTAAAATAAATCATCATTTGACCAATTGACGCATACTAGAGTTGTCCATGATAGGCATGTCTTTCAAGCATCATGAATCCTACCAGTGAAAGCAGAATTTTTTATATTTTTGAGACAAAAAATTAATATATGTTTACTGGATCAATAGTTAGGATTTGACTCTGGAGGGCCGTTGATCCATATATATATGAAGGAATAGTGTAAGATACGTCATTCAAATAAAATTTTTGTACTAAAGAAATACTCTAAGGTTTGTTTTCGTATATTGTAAATGTACTTTAACTAAGATGCGTGTGGCAAAAATAAATTATGCATTTAAGGGGGTAAAGATCTTTTCCCAGAAAAAACATGGCATTTCAAGGTGTTCAAGGGAATAATGTTGAATTTCAAAGGGGCGCAATTTCAAGGATGAGGGACTGTACGCATCCTGAATTTCTATCCTGAATGAGCTTATGGAATCCGCTAAAGTTTTTGCCGTCAATCAATAGGTAAGATAGTATTTCGGCTATATAGTTTTTCGGCTTCATCCCAAAAAATTTGAAAGTTTTTGGACATTTCTAGAATTTTCATCCTAGAATTAGAGGTATGTTATGATTTGAAATAAAAATAATAATTTTTGAAATAATTTTTATTACACATATACGTAAGATGATATTTCTGAGCGATTACCGCTAATGTTGTCCCCCAAAAATGAATACAACTCTTGAAAAGTCGATATTTAATTAATATAGCTGAAAAACTATATAGCCGAAATTTTATCTTACCCAACCAATCATACGAACCCAGTCCTCATCATTCAAATATTTTGAATATGTCCTCCAGGGTTTTTTTATTTATGTATATTGATTCCATTTAAATTTCTAAAATTTTTCTTCATTTTTATTCAAATTTCATTTTAAGTATACTTTAAGTCTTATTTGTTTGGACTTATGAGCGGTTTGGATTTTATGGTTGTCCTGTTTTCCAGAAATTCAAAACCAATTTTTGCTTCAATTTAAACAGTTTTGATTTTTATCTGATTTTTGTAACAGACTCAATCGCAGCGGTACAAACAATTTTTTAGTCCAATTCACATTAATTTTTCCTCTGGATTTTTCTGATAAAACATTTAAATGGAATTTTTTTTGTTTGTTAATCTTCTAGCAATATCCGGAAGTTATGGTTTTTCAAGATGTTATTGTTCCCTGCAATTCCATCTTGGCCAGTTTTTATCAGTTCAAGCATTTATGTTGCTGTAATACCCCGCAATATCCCATGCCTACTTAAATTTTTATTATTAGAACAATACAATTTCAATGAACCAATTTGTAAATCAAATTTGGTTAAAAAACATCTCGCAACGAGCCTCATGTTGCCGGTAAGGGCTTGAACAAAATGTACTTAAAAAGCTGGTTACATTTAAGGGCAATAAAATGCTGTTGGCAAGATGTTTCCTCATTCTACTAATATTTATTTTATATACAGAAATTGTAATTAAAATTGAATTCAATTACAATTTCATCTTTTCAAAAATATGTTGTACGAAAGTAAAAGTCAAAACGCTGGTTGGATTTGAACATAAAAGATGAGAGTTAGGAAGGATTTGATAAAGTCACTTAAAAGAGGAATCCATTTTCCCCCAATCTGCTCAGCTTTAAGGTACTTTGTTATTTAAAGTTGTCTAATTAAGGTTTATTATTGAGTTTTTGTTAATTAATTCATTATTGACATAGTCGGATGCAACCACCAAATTTTATTTGTTTAAATTTGTTCACGATTTTCACACAAAAATAAAAAATTCAAAATTTTCAAGAATGTAGAAAACTTGACCACATCGAAATAAATTTTATTTTTCCTACTACACAGTTGATAAGTAAAGAATTCAAAAAAAGATAGTCGATAACAATGCAAATGTGAGCCATTGACCTTTAACCAGGCAAAAATACGATGGACTATAAATGCAATGGATTTTTAAATGCAATAAAATGAAACTTGGTTTGCTTTTGCTAGCCTGCCAAGAACCAATGAGCATGTTTTATCTACTGTTATCTATCGATGAGTTCATTTGAGTGGTCAAATACACCAATTCTCGAAAAAAGTACAATATTTGACCTTTGGAATTCCGTTTTTCGAATGGCCCAAAACATAAATTATGACTCATTATGGGTTGAATATTTCATAGTCCAGATTTGAATGAGGAATCCGGAAATCAGGTTTGATTGACCGAGGGGCTTCTGCCCTCTGCTTTTTTTCGTGGACAGAATAAAATGACATAATTTGAAAGCCTTTCTTATTTTAAGCGCTCACGCAGTAGGTGAAAATTGCACTTTGTTTTAATTAGATCACTCAGAATTCCAAAAATGCTAGTATTTTTCACCAATTTCAATCAACTTCAGGATGGATAAATCCAATTAATCAAGGGAGAGGGGAGGGAAGCGACGAATAACAAATCTGGCAATTTTTGTGTGGCATTAATTATGAAAAAAGTACTTTATTATTCCTTATTTTTCAGGAGTTTAATTCCGAAAAATTAATTCAAATATTTCAAGAATAAATTTGAAAGTTTGAAAATCACATGAAACGAAAAAAGTCCGAGGTATCTGCTTATTGACAATGTTTGAGTTTCTAAGTAAATCTGAATTGGTCATTTCAGAATCAAAATAAGTTAAAATAAGTTTTAAAAGTATGCAAGATTCTACCTTTTTTTAATTTTACCAAAACTTTTCTCTTTCATGGCATTTTTCGATCATAACACGCTTTATTGCCAAAATAATCTCAAGATATTTACTTGATAAAAAACACTATTTCAGTAAAATATACGCAGTATCTCGGCTTTGCATGTTATACAACGAAAGATAAAAAAAGGTTTTTACGGGTGGTAACTTATATTTTGCTATGCAATTTCAACATGAAAAACTTTCAAAATTCCATATTCTAAAGTGCATGAAAAGGGTTTACTCAAAAAGCTCGTTTGTTTACCCGAATATCTTTAAATTTCAAGTTGCGAAAGTTACTTACTTGGAAGATCGTTAGAAGAACATTAAAAATCGCGTTATAGTTTCAGAACGTCATTATGATAATATTTATGTTGAATTCACTCCTTCAAACTATCATTATCATATTTTACAACTCTAAATCAACTTTCTAATGTTCTAAATCATGTGTCGGACAAAAATTAAATAAAGTCCTCGCTCTTTACTGATACACTTAAACTAGTTCAAACTTTTTATAAGGTACAAGTTATTAACGGTTATCATTTTGTTCTTTACATGGAAAAGTTTCAAGAGGCGTTTTTGAGGTTTCCCCATATCCCTTTATCACTTTTTGGTTAGAATGCGTAGCCACTACTCCTTTTAACGTATGATTTTAAACGTCGTGGCTACGCATTCTAACCAAAAAGTGATAAAGGGATATACATGGAGGCCCTACTACTTAAAAACACACTTCGTTTCCTTATCAGGGCCGGGATATTTACAAAAGTGTGAATACGGGATATAGGCGGAATTGCAGAAAAAAATAAGAACATATGTTTTTGAAATGGAAACCTCAAATTATTATTAGTTTCAAAGATCAAAATTTGAATTGAGCTACTGAGATCAGCTTTTGTACCAGTACCACGACGTTTCGTGCGAATGCGGTAAGCATTTTTCAATTTGTAATTTACTAAATGATCAATTCGACAATAAAGCTTTTCAGCTTTTTAAACTCAAAATCCCCTACATCAGCTCACATACTGCCTAATTTAAAAAAAAATAATATCCGCCATCACCTCACAAAATTTTTTATATTTATTTCTGTTTCCAAAAAATTTTCTCACGCCAATACTCATCAAGTTGATTGTTTTTCGCTTCTGACTTTTTTCAAAATTCTCTTGAATTTGTTCAAACCATCTAAAAAACCCCATGAAAATGTTTCAAATAAAACGAAACTGGTAAGGAGTTATCTCATGTTACAATTGAAAAATAAGTTAAGTTTTAAAACATTCAAATTAAGATGTTATTTCTCTGGTGTATCCCTAATGCCAATTTCCCAGTTGAATTCTACAGGGATAAATTGTTTGATAAATTTGAGCATCTCCAAATTTAAAGTCATTTTATTAACTTCTTAGATTTTAATGCTCAATATATTCACACTTTTGTGAATATCCAGGCCCTACTACTTGAAAACACACTACGTTTCCTAATAAGGGCCGAGATATTCACAAAAGTGTGAAAAGGGGATATAGAGCTTCAAACTATGATTATTATTCGATATTTTTATGAGTGAAACGCTTCTACATATATATATTCTACATATTCTACACCCAGACTCGATTTCCGGCAACTAGTGGCCATTCTTATAAATCGAGCCATATAAGCAAAGTTTCATTATTAATATACATTTTCTAACAACTTCAAATAATATTCTGCCAATTTGCTATACAATTGAAAAAAACAAATTTTTTTTAAACGAATTAAAAGGCATTTAATGAGGATGAGAAAACAAAAAGTTGCGAGAATTACCTCCAGTTACACTTAAACGTGCAATAATAAGATGAAATTAAACCTTTATTTATATTTGAAACTACCTCATATCAAACTTCAAATGATTTTCTATCGCTTTGTCTAAACATAATTATATGTTTTATACAAAATTCTCAAGTGAAATGTCTCTTAAATTTGTTGTGAAATATTTATTTCCGTGATGTAAAAAATTAAGAAAATTTTCAAAAAAAACGCACAACCGTCATTTTTTCTTCAAGTTAATCGATCACTTTATAACTGATCTTATCATTAATGTCTAAGCGTCGTGAAATGCGATTTAATGGTGAATGGTCACTACTTGCCGGAAATCAAGTCTACGAGTTAAGGTTATAATCAACAAGAACAGAAGCTTTACGGTTCACAATCTGAAGCTTAAACATGGTACATGTTTCAAGTCAAAAATAAACCACACAAATGATCGTTTTCCATATTAGGATTGTGAATAAAAGACGAAAATTAACATTTTGATCATGTCTTTTAGGACATGTCAAGGGGGTAGAAGCGATGTGGCAGATTGGTACATTTTTTCGGAATAATTAATGATAGAAAAAAATTTGAAAAGTTTTTTTTAAATGTTTTATCTTCTATAAAAGTGTTTATTCTTGCAAACGTTTATATTTTTAATTTCTCAACATAACTAAGTATTTGTAAAAATATCAAAAACTTTTCATTGGAACTCCATTTCCAACTTAACCCGATGTAAGATTTTTTTAAGACGATATTTATAAATTTCAGACATTTTTGGGTGTATTGCACTAATCAGTGGGTGAATCGTTATCCACGTGGAAAAATTTCCTTTATATGAAAGTTTTTTTCCTTGAAAAATATAGAAAAACAGCTTTTTATGAATTAAAATTGACCTTCAATTGCCTTTAAATATTAAAAATCGCCTTACTTTTCTAAGAAAACACGCCTATTACACCCGAAATTTTATTGACTTTTTTTTGCAAAAAAAAATATTTATTAAATTGCGTGCCGAATGGCACAAACCGGTGTCACAAGCAAGTATTGTACATTTCATTAGTAGTTTAGAAATGATATTTGCTTGATCTTTCCATCGATTGAAATACGGAAACCAAATAGATACCATAACATTTCACACGGCCTGATTTTTTAAAGAGACTTCAAAAAACTACTATTGAAATTTTTTGGACTTGATTTGCAATGGACAGCGGTCAGAAAATATGTAGACATGCATGAAAAAAAATAAAAGTGGCTATTTTCGTTTTTTCACAAAGTTCAAAAACAAAATCAGGAAAAATGCGTAAAATTTTTAAAATGCTTTGAATTTTTTGGAAAATTGTACGAATTCAAAAATAAAAGTTTGAACTCAATTTTTTCCTAAAATGGATAAAAAACGATTTTAATGAGCTGGTACACATTTATTCTTGTTCAGCTGACGATAATAAGCAGAAAAAAATAAAACAACTAATTATTTTCGTAAGTTAAATTGACTTTAATCTGCCACATCGCTGCTTCCCCCTTCAAACTGAATACGTTGATCATAATCAGAGTATAATTATAATACCATATATACAATGTACGCATCATTATTTTAAGTTATTACAGTATAAATACATGAGTAAAGGATCTGTTGCATGAATAATTACATTATTATCAACTACCAAATAATCATGACATAAAATATGTGACATAAACTTTACGTAAATTTAAATAACAATTTTTACAGAATTCAACTTTACGTAAGGTCACACTATCAGATCATGATTTTGAACTACCAGTGTGCTGAAACAAATATTTCAAATATAATGTTCTCAACGATGAAATATCAAACTAACTACTTAAAAATTCCCAGATTACAACAGATGTTACCTAAAAATAATCAAATTCAGATAATATTCACATTCGGATCTCAAGTCTAGCGTAACACGAAAATTTTCCACTGATAAATGTGGTTGGGTATGCTCAATTACAATAATGACAAATGCATTGTACTGACCAAAATTGGTCTGAATTTGAAAAATGATTCAGGTCAACTTGGCTAAAGAACGCACGAGCCTGCTTAAGGGGGTCGGTGCATTTTGACAGATTTGCACCTTTTCATTTTTTTGTCTTGATGGGAAACTTTTTGCAACTTCGAAATTTTCGGATAAAAACTTTTTCGAACACGAGTTGTCACTTTTCAGCTTACTTTGTATCATCTGAATTTCTTCAGATTGACTATTTTCACTTTTTAAATCGTCTTTTGAAAAAACACTCAAAAACGCGCGTTTGCTATCGAAGGTGTCTAAATTACATCAAAATTTTTTTTTATTAATCAGAAGCCCTAGAAAACGGTATTGTCGATTATCGAAAATTTTTTTATTCTTAATTAATCGATTTTGAAAGTCCAGAAATTCTAAAATTTAAATTTTTGAAAAAAGACGAAAAAAACCGAAATTTTTAGCACATCGAAATAAATATAGTTTTTCGTAAGTTAAATGAAATAATTTAAAAAGCTTGACAGGTCGGCTTACCAATTGAGCAAGTCAAAGTGAAATTTTTATTTTTAATTCTTGATTAAAGAGGGCTTCGATGGATTTCTCCCAACCGTATTTTCCATTCAAAAAAATGATGCAGAGTAACAAACAAGAGTGAAAGAAACAAAACGAAAGTATATTTAAATATAGTGAAAGTAGCCATTACCAATATTCACAGCTAAGGATTCAAAAAAATAAGTTTTGAAAATTTCTGAACTATAAATGAGAAAAAATGAAAAAAATTTTCAAAAAATTCTAATTATTTTTGACCAAAAATCACTCAGCCATGTCATATGAATTTTCAAAAGAGCATATAAAAAATATGAGGTCATCTAGTCGAAAAATTAAAGTAGCCATTTTGTTAGGTTTTTTTGTTGATTCGATACGAATATTGAAGAAAATTTTGAACGACAAAAATAAGGAATTTTTTTATAATGTCGGAAGTCTTTTCCAAAATTTCTCATAATTTGTCGAATTCGAAAAGTTTAATTCGAACACAAAAATTTCTTAAAAAGCAGTAATTCGAAAATTCTGTAGTGATCAAAGTTGCCTGGAGTATATTGCATAACTTTGGTGTTATATTGAGCAAGAAAATATAACCCAGTTAAAAGCTTTCATCAAGGGCCCATATGATATGGGCCATATCCCTATTCTATCAAAATGCACGACCCCCTTTAGTGTGTTTCCAACTAAAGTGTTTTGAAATAGGTTAACTGATGAGGCAAATTGCCTACAATGAACGCGTATGTACACTTGCATATCCCTCCGTTTTCACATTTTGTGAATATCCCGGCCCCCTACTACCTAAAAAACCACACTACGTTTCCTAATCAGGACCGGGATATTCACAAAAGTGTGATTAGGGTATATACTTATTTTTCATCGTAAAGCGGTAAGTCAACTCTACTCGAGCTTAAATCATGAAAAATATTATAAATGTACAGTATATATATCTGAAAAAAGGCGAAAATTGATTCGGATCATATTACTGAGAATCGTCAATGATTTTAGGAAAATTTTCCCGGTCCTTCTTCCAATTTTTTCACGAAACAATGAGACATACTGTATTTTCGAGAATGTTTTCAAATAATTTTATGATCTTTAATATTTTTGAGTCATAATTGGGAATTTTTCAACAAAGATCGGGCCTCGCCAAGGGATCGAAATCAACGCCGAGTACAACTCATATTTTCGTGGATTTACCAGAAAAAGCAATTATTCTTAAATTTATAAAAGCTCAAAAAATAATACATTAGAGTGGCTAGTAGCCACTGGCTACGCTGATGATATCATCTGTATCTGCAAAAAATTCAAATACTGAAATTGTAAACATAATAAATACTAGTAGTTCATTGATTTGATTTCATAACTACAAAAATGATCAATAAAGAAATTAAACTTTTTGAATGTCGAATTTTCATTGAAAATAGAGAAATTGGATTTCTAACAGGTTTTAATAAAACGATGAGATACTGTATGCACAAATTATCAACATTCGATCTCCATTTTGAAATATAAAACGAATAAAATTCGAGAAAAGTCTTGACGACAAACGCAAAAAATATTCTCGATTGTTACAAGTCTCAAAGAGCAAAAATATAAAACGTTTCTTGAACATGACCAAAAACCTCCCTAGACTCTAGGGCCACAAGGTAACAATTCTGACCGTGTAAACTATAATGCGAAACAAATTATATAAAAACTAAAATAAATACTCATGATATAAACATAAACCTTTTTTACCGTAGTACGAAAATTCATTAGTTATATCCCCTATTCACACTTTTGTGAATATCCCGGCCCTGATAAGGAAACAAAGTGTGTTTTTGAGTAGTAGGGCCGGAATATTCACAAAAGTGTGAATTGGGGATATTCTTATACAAACTTATTCCCAGGAACATTTTTCCTTGCATTTTTTCTGTAAATAAATTAATGTTTTTACTCAGCAGCTTACAAAGGGGCATTCTACAATGTAATAGGATGCTTTAAGTTCGTAGAACACAAGCAGTTTTTTTTTCGAAAAATGGAGGTTTGGGAGCCAAAAATCATATTTTCTAAATTTTTTTACAAAAAGTGTGCTTATGTTATTAATAAGTGGCGTTGACCTGAAAACTACCGATCCGGCATTTGTTTTAAAATAATTAAATACTGAAAAAACGAAAAATTGATATATTTTGATCACATCAGGACCAAAAATTTCTGTTCATAATTTTTATTCCCTTCTTGGTATTAACCTCCAAAAGTTTCAAAGGAATCCACTCGTTATTTAAGTCGATATTATTGATAGACACGCTAAGCATAGCAAATTTATTACAAAATGTAAAATTTTTAAAAATGAAGCAAAAAGTTTCTTGAAGAGAAAAAACTTTTTAAACCACTTAATTTAGCGGAGCTTCAAACAAAATGAAATAATAAGACACACTACTGTTTTATGCGAAAATAGTTCAAGAATTGGTTTGGACACGGTCAAAGCTGGAGCTTTTTTACGAATGTAAAGACCAAAATTGAACATTCAAACCAATATCTGGAAACATTTTTGAAAAAAGGGCTCTTAATTTTTCTTATTCTTTTTTCAATCATCACACTTTGGTGAATAAATGAAAGTGAATTAGATTATATTTTTTTATTTGCCCTGTAAAAAGGACTAATCAAATTAAGTTCTTAGTTAGCTCAAACTGAGCACAAATATTAAAAAAAATTGGAAAAAATCATCCGAATCAGACCATTGTTTTCAATTTTTTAAACAAAAACTGATAATTAAACAGTTTCAGTAATCTCAGAAAAAATAAATAATAATGTTTTTCAGGGAGAACTGGAATTAAACATTTTATTCTTTTCATAAAATATATTTAAAATGTCAGACATTCCCCCTTCAAACTGAATACGTTGATCATAATCAGAGTATAATTTATAATACCATATATACAATGTACGCATCATTATTTAAGTTTATTACAGTATAAATACATGAGTAAAGGATCTGTTGCATGAATAATTACATTATTATCAACTACCAAATAATCATGACATAAAATATGTGACATAAACTTTACGTAAATTCAATAAACAATTTTTACAGAATTCAACTTTACGTAAGGTCACACTATCAATCATGATTTTGAACTACCAGTGTGCTGAAACAAATATTTCAAATATAATGTCTCAACGATGAAATATCAAATCTAACTACTTAAAAATTCCAGATTACAACAAGATGTTACCTAAAAATAATCAAATTCAGATAATATTCACATTTGGATCTCAAGTTAGCGTTAACACGAAAATTTTCCACTTGATAAACGTGGTTGGGTATGCTCAATTACAATAAATGACAAATGCATTGTACTGACCAAAATTGGTCTGAATTTGAAAAAATGATCTAAGTCAAACTGGCTAAAGAAAGCACGAGCCTGCTTAACGGAGGTCGGTGCATTTTGACAGATTTGCACCTTTTCATTTTTTTGTCTTGATGGGAATCTTTTTGCAACTTCGAAATTTTCGGATAAAAACTTTTTCGAACACGAGTTGTCACTTTTCAGCTTACTTTGTATCATACTGAATTTCTTCAGATGACTATTTTACTTTTTTTAATCGTCTTTTGAAAAAAACACTCAAAAACGCGCTGTTTGCTATCGAAGGTGTCTAAATTACATCAAAATTTTTTTTATTAATAGAAGCCCTAGAAAACGGTATTGTCGATTATCGAAAATTTTTTTATTCTAATTAATACGATTTTGAGTCAAAATCTAAATTTAAATTTTTGAAAAAAGACGAAAAAAACCGAAATTTTAGCACATCGAAATAAATATAGTTTTTCGTAAGTTAAATGAAATAAATTTTTTAAAAAGCTTGACAGGTCGGCTTACCAATTGAGCAAGTCAAAGTGAAATTTTTATTTTTAATTCTTGATTAAAGAGGGCTTCGATGGATTTCTCCCAAACCGTATTTTCATTCAAAAAAATGATGCAGAGTACAAACAAGAGTGAAAGAAACAAAACGAAAGTATATTTAAATATAGTGAAAGTAGCCATTACAATATTCACAGCTAAGGATTCAAAAAAATAGTTTTGAAATTTCTGCAACTATAAATGGGAAAAATGGAAAAATTTTCAAAAAATTCTAATTATTTTTGACCAAAAATCACTCAGCCATGTCATATGAATTTTCAAAGAGCATATAAAAAATATGAGGTCATCTAGTCGAAAAATTAAAGTAGCCATTTTAGGTTTTTTTGGTTGATTCGATACGAATATTGAAGAAAATTTTGAACGCAAAATAAGGAATTTTTTTATAATGTCGGAAGTTTTTCCAAAATTTCTCATAATTTGTCGAATTCGAAAAGTTTAATTCGAACACAAAATTTTCTTAAAAAGCAGTAATTCGAAAATTCTGTAGTGATCAAAGTTGCCTGGAGTATATTGCATAACTTTGGTGTTATATTGAGGAAGAAAATATAACCCAGTTAAAAGCTTTCATCAAGGGCCCACTATGATTGAGCTGAAACACATTTATTCCTGTTCAGCTTACGATAATTAGCACAAAAAAATGAGCCAACGAATTATTTTCGTAAGTTAAATTGACGCCAGTCAGCCACATCGCTGCTAACCTCTTAATCTTGTTGCAACTTATTTATTCCTGGACTTGATAAAGAAATGGTTATTTAAAAACTTATTTAATTAATAACTGTGAACCCTTAGACTCATAGACCCATAAAAGTAGCTTTCATTTTTTTTGAAAAGACCGGAAAGGACAAAAATAATTGAAATTGAAGTTCAAGGTTCAAATCGCCTATACAGTTAGCTATTAGTTTCTGAAAATGATACAAATTTTTTTTTGGATGAGCCTTTCGAAATATATTCAACCCTTTTTTTTGGGATTTCTCTGAAATTTTTCTTTATCATCTTTATCTCACAATTTATTTTCAAAACAACAAGGTCTTAAATACTTACTTTTTAGAGATTCGTCTTGACCATCTTTAAAAAAATAGAAATGTTTCTACTTAATGTAAAACTTTTTTTATTTCTTTTTGTTTGATAACAGAAAAATTGCTCATGAATGAGAAAGCGGGCGGAAATATAAGGCGCAGACATATTGTTTACCATTTATTTGAGAATTATTGTGAGAATTATCGTTTCATAGACGAACCCGATAAGGTATTTTGAATCGGAGACCAGGTTAAGGAACATGAGGTTTCACTTAATTTTATTTTACTAGCATCTCATTATTAAAATTGTATGGTTTCCTGTAAAAAACAGTTTGAGTTAACTTTACTTTTTCACAGCGAAAATGAAGTGATTATTATTTAAATTGTCTTTAAATGATTAATAAAAAAATTTGAGTCTATCCTTTATCTCAATGATTTCACAACAATTAATCCCCTAACACTTGAACTTTTCCCATAATATGACTTCAAAGTCAAGCCAAAAAAGGCTCTCATGCCTCTCGGGGATATCAATACTCAAATGAGTCCAGGGGTTAATAAATACGAAAACGTTCGCACCAGAAAAATTAGAATTAATTCATTAAATTTATTTTTAAGGATTCTGAAATATAATTTGATAATTCAATTCTTATCATGAAACTGTCGAGAACTATTATGGCAAAATAAGATTTTTGTTGCTGATTCACTATTTACTGTTTCACTTGAGTTCTTGGATAATCTGATTGTTCAAAATCAAACAATTTTCAGAACACGTTCAAATGATTTAAAAACTACTTCGTTTATTTCGGTTCACACTTAAATTGGGATTAGACGCTTATCCGTGTTTCCCACAGCTAATCAGAAACGTTGAGAATTATCTAGGGTGCTATTGTCATTAACTTTAAAATGCATAGGAAGCCGAACAGAATGACTCATCATCTAAAAGTTATGAACACGTACTATTTTTAATATTTTAAAAACCTTATTAATTTGAGGAAATTATCTTCAATATAGGTTCTTTAATAAAAGGTCTTTGAAAATTTTTCTTGGGATTTTAATCTTCTGAGGCTTTGATTATTATGAACAAAAGTTGAAGCACATCCAAAAACCTGAACAAGCAAAAGACGCATTGACCACATGCAAAAAATTTATCAGTAGAGAAGTCTCTATTAGGAGAAAACCTACAAATTTGCTATCAGTAAAAATATAAGGCCTTTTTTCCGACCTGCAGGTCAATTTGAAGTTGCACTATTGGTACAATTCTCCAGAACTAATTGCGGTCACTGCATTTCTCGTGAGAGATCATCAAAAAATCTTGATGAATAAAAATCATTTTGATGCATGTTTTGGTCAACTCCCGGAAGTTAGTGTTAAATTTATGGGGGTCGGCTGACAACCGTTCTAAAAGCTGTTATTTCAACATTTTCGAAGCTTAATTCTGTGATATTAAACTTTATTTCTACTTAATTTGACGAAAAAAATTTTATGCTGACATTTTATAAATTGAATTCGAAATAATATATGTTCAAAATTTTTTTCTGGATCATTTTCTATAAAACTAGTTCATTAGATTTTTTTAATACACTTGATTCAGCACAAACAACCCCGATGGACTAAGAAACATTGACATTTTTGCAACCGGTTTCATAAGTTTATTTTTAAAGCGTCATTACAAAAGCATTTTTCTGATTTGACGCTGATTGGTTAGTTCATTAAAAGATAATTTTCATGAACTTCAATTTCAGGTTCACAAATATTCACATTTGTAGAAACTGTGTGAAAAGGCTGGATCTTCAAAATTAGAGTGATATTTCTTTTCTGTATAGGTTTGAAAATCTTAGCCACCATCAACAACCCCTCTTAAAATTGAAACCTCTTTAACCACAACAACATTTTCTTATATGTTTTGCACGTTGTTTTTTTCAAATTAAATGGTTTATTTTAAATTGACCAAACTTCTATAGCAAAAATATTTGAAGCCATAACCGTGAAAAAAGAATTCTAAAGTATTTTATATAATCTTCATTATCAATTTAGGCTCAAATATGGATCAGGAAAATTGGAAGACTTTAAATCAGAAATGAGATCAGTAGTGTCTACTGAGTAGACTGAAGCAAAGTTTGCGGATTTATGGAAGTTTTTTTAATATAATTTTAAAAAAAAATCTTAGTTTTTTAATGATAAGAACAAACCGACATCATAAAAAACCTTATAAACTTAAATTATAATAATAATCCCAGTTTTGTTGAAAATTAGAAAAAATGCGAATAAAGCACATATTTGACCACCATGAAAAAAATGGTTACGTTTTTGGCAATAATTTTGTAAAAATAAATTGCTGTCGGAAATTTTGAAATTTTTCCCTGATAAGGCCAAGTTTTGGTTTGACCACTATCAACGGCACCGCTGTGCCTGTGATTATTTTGGCAAGAATGAACTTTAAGATTGTCATCACGAAAAAAAATTTTGACTTGGCGGAGCACATTGTTTCTGAATTGACTTTTAAAAGACAAAGTGTTTTCTGGTTTTAAGTAAAGTCAATAATTTCATTAGACATGTTTAATATTCTTTGATAAGATTTCAAATTATTCGATAATTATAATTCTTCGTTTTGATATTTCGGCTGCATGTATTAAGCAATTATCGAATAAAAATTGTTAATACATTTTATTATACATAGGGTGTCACCTATCGATTTCGACGTGAAAAAATTTGCGAATTCAAACATTATTTTGTATCCTACTTGTTTCTTAGTTAATTCTCAGCAAAAAATTGGCCAAGGACCTCCAGAAATTTTTACTCCCTGGTGTTCAAAATGACCAAAATAGAAACCGGCCACTAGGAAACCGGCTGTAAAACTGGAAATTGTCAATGAATTTTTTTGATAACCCTTTTTTTTGAAGAGAAGGTCATAATGAAGCTGTATGCCAATTTAAAGAGAGTTAAGAACTAATAATTTGACAGGTGACACCATTATTTTACATGTATGAAATTTGTAGTAATAGCTAAATACACGGGATATGAACTTATCAAAATGGATAAAATTTTTATAACAACTAAATTATTTTGTTTTAGAGAAAGTTTGTTCGAAAATGAGGCACCAAAATTCATATTTGCTGACCTCGTTTTTGAATGAAAGCTACAAATGAAAATCTTGGAAAACCAGCCAAATCAGCGACACGAAATCCCTTGATATCAAATGTAAGATCTTGGTGCCTTATTTCAAAACAAATATTTTACGTTAAATAAAAAATTCGATGGTCTGGAATAAATTTTGACATATTAATTCTTTGGATCTAATTAAAATCTTACCAAAGAAATCTTCAAAAATAATTTATTTTTCGAGTTTCTTTAATTTGAGAAAAAATTGTTATTAACAGATTTTTTTTTCTTTATTGTGAGAATTCCTGAGCTCTTAGAAAATACTGTTGATTTTGCTCGGGTATTGCAAGTTATAAGATGAGCAAACAGAAATATTTGGACAGAGACGCGATTTAACTTAAAAATTAATTTTTCGATGATCCGTTCAAAAGTTATTTTTTCTTACTTTTTTGGTCAATTTCTCCAGAAACTTTGATCGCTAATTCTTTTATTGTTGTCAAACTGCAGAGAACTTTCTGAGAAGATCAGTTTTTAGGAAAGTCTTTGGAGAATCTGTCATTAAATAATAAATGACTTAAACTGTTTGCTAGAACTCTTGTTTTTTATTGCGAGGATTTCTGAAAATTGAGAAAATCGAAAAATTCAGACTTTGAGGAAAAGCTAAAAACGTCATTTTCGTTGCTTGATTATACGTTCCTTTGAGAGTTTATTTTAGTAATCTGATTTATTAGTCTGAATTTTTGGCCTTCTGCTTATATAAAAAATTTAAAATGAGATAAATCCATGTCTGTTCATAACCTATAACGCTCAAGTTGAACCTCCAAATCAGGATTTTGTTGCCTCACTTAAGTTTTTTTGAACGTCAAGTGTTTAATTATCTGAAAATTGTATTTTTGTTTATCCTCTTTCACACTATCCGGAATATTTGGCGCCTGTAGAGTGAACGAAGTTGTGTTTTTAACTAGTAGGATTCAATTTTCCTGGAGTGTGAAAGGAATGTCAGTTGTGATAACAGTAAGATATTTTCTTTAACACGCGAAAAATGAGTTCAAAGATTCTACGGTCATCGAGTTGCCTTCATTTCCTCGGAGTTAAAATCAAGGAATTAAATCAAGTGATTCAAAATTTATCATTAATTTAACTACAAAAATCGATTGGCTAATTTAAATGTTTTTTGTAGTTTAATCACAAACTAACTTCCAAATCCGAATTAACCCAAACTTGATGTTTCCTTGAACTATCAAAATAAAGTAAGTGTTCAACTTACTTAGCCGCAAAACTTGATTCGAGATCAAATAAAATAACAGGTACAATAATTCAGTCAACTTTTCCCTGAAAATTTTACATGAAAAAAGTGAGGTTTTATAACTGTGTGTAAATGAGGAAAGCTTAGGTAAAATCTTCGATTAACTCAGGAAGAAGGTTAAATGCTCAAAGAAAACCACAGCATCCGGGAAAACGAAACGTGGTACCACTGTGGCTACCAAATATATCCAGGATGTCTCATTATTATATTTTCACTATTTCTATGATAGTAAAATCACGGAACTGCCAATTTACTAACAGGGTACAGTACCCTGGGTACTTCACTGAAAAAATACCGAGAAAATAACTTATAATTTTAGATAAGGGGGTGTGATTCTAAAAAAAAAAAATTTCAGATAATGATTTAGGTGAAATATCCAGAAGAAGTTTAAAACGGTTATTCAAGAGTGGGAAAATTAAATTTTGTGTGATTAAATGAAATAAGAATTATGACGTTGATGTTTTAAACCCTTGGACGCCCGGAGATATTGAATTGGCTCAATAAATCTTGAAATATGGATGACAGCGGTTTTTTTCGAACAATAAATTTGCCAAATTTTTGAATTATTTAAAATTTTAGAAAGTTATATCGATAAAGGGCCCCTTTACCGAAAGATCGTGACTATTTGAATTATTCAAAATTCGAAATTTTGATTCGCCAGCCGGCAAAATTAGTGGATTTCATTAGCTTTTTCGAAAATGCAAGGATGATCGGTGCAAGGTACCCGCTACGTTTGCATCCTTCAAATAGTCGAGATATGTAGTTAAACGATCTTGTATCAATCAATCTGAATGATTTCCAAGAAAAGGTGTCAATTTTTTGGCGTGCAAGGGTTAAGTTAAAAAAGTACTACTCGAGTTTCAAGTAGCGTCGGGAGTCGTCGACTCGAGACAAAAATTGACTCGTCGACAAGTAAGGTTATTTGAGGCAAGATTTGCGGCCTTGCATCTCGAAATGGTTATAAATCACCCCAAGTCTCGACGCTATTCAATGCTGAAGTCGTGTTTAGTTTATCGGAAGTATGTTGCAAACTCATGATGTGTTACTCATCTCGTGTCAAACAAAAATAAGGAATAAACGTAATAAAAATTTGTTTTGTTACTTTATGATAATTAATGCTTGTTTTTGCACCATTTTTAACTTATTCCGATAAGGATGATTCCTAAAATAGGGTTATTTGACTTGCTCTAAATGGTCTCGGTAGCCGGAAATCTTTTTTGTGCATATTGTTTTACCAACGGAATTCCGCGGCGAGCCTTTAACAGTTTGATTCAGACTGTCTGATACCGATAAAATATATATAGTAACACGTTTGAAAATGTCCTGACCAGGAATCAGCAAAATCGGATTGGATCGTATTGGAATTATTGGATCGTATTGTTTTTTCCGATACGATTCGATCCAATATTAATAAAATTAAGGGGTCAGTCGATCCGATTCAATCCAATATGATTAAAATTTGGGGGTCAGTCGATCCGATACGATCGAATCAAACCATATCGGAAAAGTTGATACGTATCGAAAATCGAACCATATCGGAAATCGAACCATATTGGAAAAGTTTATTCGTATTGGAAAAGTAGATGAGTAAATAAAATTTTCTGAAATGAAGTTTGACCGCAAATTTTAGCAATTTTATGATAAGACCGCAAATTTCTGAAATTGACCGCAAACATTAAAAAATTTTATGGATTGACCGCATTTTAAAAAAAATTGAGCGCAAATTTGAAAAATTTTATGACGGACGTTTCTGTTGATAATTGACCCATTGTTGCAAATGAAAATATTCCCAACCCTGGGTTCATTTTGAACATAACAGCGCTACAAGGCAAAACTTTTAAATAGCGCTGAAGTTTGACTTGTGCTCTTTAGCGACTTTTCTGATCATAATTGACTCAAAGTTGCTGATATTTATATTATGAAAGTTATTGATGTTATGAACCGGTTATTAAACGGTCACACGCACGCACTATGGATAAAAATTGTACAACTAAGGTTGTTTTTTAAGACGCGACAGATTTGACTTTTTACCACTTTTTCATTATGAAAAATCTGAAGAAACCTACATTTTTGGAATTTAATTTTTCAGCCATTAGTCTTAGAATTTGTTATTGTTTTGTAGGATACCCATATTGGGTCATTTCCGGTCATTTGAAAATCTCGAATTTGAAATAATTTCGGAAACATTTAACGAAAATAAAAATAAAATTTTAGCCTAAGTTTTTTTAGTTACCAGTTGAATTCAAAAATCGTTTTGTGATATCTAATACGGTTCGTCTGTGGTAAAAAGTCAAATCTGTCGCGTCATAAAAAAAATACCTGAGCAAGCGATGTATGCGCTTTTATGAGTAGGTTATGAACTGTCTTCAAGATAGGATATACAAGAGATAAAAATTGTATTACACAAGTCAGCACGAATTAAGAATTTTAATTCATCATCAAACATTTATATTTTCTGTAAAATTTGGCATATAATTTCTCGCTTCAAAGTCATTTAACCAGCTTGGAAGTATCCTAAATTTTAAATGCACAAATTGTTAAAACATTTTATTTCTTATCAAATAATTAATAAACTTGAGGACTTTATTTATACCGACAATTGTAGAAAATTTTGTTTTCTCGAATATTATAAACTTCAATTCGTTACATACATGTATATAATTGATCTTCAGTAGGAAATCAATGTAGGTCCGAAATATTTTATGTTGAAACCTACTGTTAACCATCGTCTTATTATCGGTTTAACTTTGGCCCCTGGTTCTATTTATTTTCATTTTAATTCTATACGTGAGTGATTTGACTGAAACTCGAATGTTGACTAAGAGCACAAAAATAAAAAATCGGTAAGAAATTAATGATGCTTGCGTTTCATACATCTATTCAAAAGTATGTTTCTATTTTTGAAACTTAATCATGTCACTAAATTTCAAATTAACTGGATTATCTCAAATCACCCATTTTTTATAACATAAACCGTGAAATAAGGTTTCTAATAGCACCAAAAAACTTTAATAAAGCTGCTTTATAATCAATTAAGTTTATTACCCATCAAGGAAATTGGAAGACTTTTAATACGGAATCAGAACAAAAGACTTAAGCAAAGTCTGCGGATCACTGCCTCAAATCAAAATTTTAAGTATGAACAGAAAAAAACCATGAAATTCAGTTCGTGTTTATACGATAAACAGTTTATTATATAATGAAATATGTACGTTATTTATCAACCCTGAAATTTAATCATTATTTTTTGCTTTTATAAATTAAATGAGAATAATTCTCGGTTATGAAATTTGCATAATAATTGAATATCAACATAAATTTAAAGACGATCACTTGTTCCTGGGTGCAAAAAAACGTTTTATCCAGGAGTTGAGAAGGAGTTAGTTTTGCGGATCAGGTGAAAACCATAGTATTTGTCATTTTGGCCGCGACCACAAAGTGGTATTTTTGTGAATCATTCTTCAATTAATATGGTCTCAGTTTTTGAAATACCAGATAAGATTTTAATTATATCCCCTATTGACACTTTTGTTAATATCCCGGCCCTGATTAGAAAACGTAGTGTGTTTTTAAGAAGTAGGGCCGGGATATTAACAAAAGTGTGAATAAGGGATGTTAACAGTATGTGAAATATTTGCTGGAGCAAAACAAGCCAAGGCCTTGTGGATTTCATTCAACAAGGCCTGGGCGTGTTTGGCTCCAACAAATATTTTACATACACATGTACTGTACTGTTATTTTTTTCAGACCGTTTGGTCAGAAGATCATGCTTTCTCAAAAGTGAATTTCTTTTTTAAACTTGATGGTATTCAACAAAATAAAATTGTACAAGAGAAAATAAGACTGTCCGAGATGCAAGAATTTTTGTCGGAAATTCTCAGTTGGTAATTCCAGGGATAAAAACTGCTTAAATGTATGTTTTGGTCAAG
The DNA here is from genome assembly GCA_004367855.1 of Oikopleura vanhoeffeni. Lineage (NCBI taxonomy): Eukaryota > Metazoa > Chordata > Appendicularia > Copelata > Oikopleuridae > Oikopleura > Oikopleura vanhoeffeni. The sequence goes on from SCLH01000914.1 coordinate 434,173, forward strand.
ATTTAGTATTTTCAACTAAAGGTTTCAGGCAAGATATGATGAAAACTCAAATATAAAATTAATGGCTGTTATCAGTGAATTACGACGATCATTTTGACAGCTCTCTGTTCCTGATTAGTTCATTATTGACTTATCAGAAAGTGGCATTTACAAAAAAAAATCAATAATAAAAAAAATAAATCCACGTCCCCAAATTGATCGATTGGCTAATTTCGAATTAACCAAAATGCCCTTGTTTCCATAATGAATCAAACCTCGGAAAGTCTAATTAAAATCCAGCATATCCAGAAGTTCTGAACCAGAACTTTTAGAATCAATTAGGTAAACAAATTGATTTCCAGAAGTGATTGCGAAATTAAATACACTTTTCTACGTGTTTCTGCAGCTACTTTTCCAACTGGAGATGTATTTGACTTTTGATGACATGAAAATCTTGATATGGACAGTTTAAGATGATTTTGACAAGAGCATGAAAATTCATTATGCCATTTAAAATTACTTCGGATTCAAATGTCAAACTGCCCCATTATTGGTAAATCTTGGAAAAGTTATAATCGAAATTGTTCCTTATTTGCTCATGTAAGGAATATTTATGACTACTTAGAAGTTTATTATTCCTAGAAAAATATTTCATCATTTCCGTGAAACAACCTGCAAATTTTTTGAGCAATATAACTGTTTTATAATTTACAAACATTTATTAATTTATTGAATACAGAAGGACTCCAAATATAGCCGCATTTTTTAGGGAAAAACTTTCGGCGATTGTGGCACTTTTGGCAATATGGTAAGAAAAATTATTTATCGTTTGAAAATGAAAAACGGGTGAGTGTTCGAAATGACGTCATAATTTGAAAAGTTTTGATTTTCTAAGGAGTTTTACAATACGTTCAAATAAAGTGAAATACAAAAATGTGCAGAATTTCTTGAAAAATTCCTCAATCAGATTTTGACTTTATTTTACGGGGTCTCAATCAAAATGTATTTCCTCCCTGGATTTATCATTGCGGCATTCGAAACCCATATAAATGTGTTATTGAGTACTCCGTGCTAAGTCACTAGAGAGTTTTTGTCCAAATTGGTTCTAGTTTTATCATAATCGTGTTTGGTTTTCGAAAAATGAATGAATTTCGATGAAAAAAAATACAGATATGTAGATAGATACCGCGAACTATTCAAAAAATTGTCAAAAAGTGCTTTCCTGTTTATCATGATGAAATTCGTTTTCGACCCCGAATTACTGATGACCACCTCCTTAATAATAGCAAAAAAACATAAAAAGAGTGACAAGGTCAACCTATTGTAGTGTATTTAAATAGACCAGAAAGAGATTATCAAGCTTGAATATCACGTTTTAACTAACGCGTTATAACGCATTTTTCCAACAAATTTTTCATTTTAAATATCCTAAATTACCCTTCAAGGTTACATTTTTTCGATAATGACGTGTCTCACGCCTAGCTCTAAGCATTTTTCGTGTGTTTGTCGAATAACAGTAACCTCTAACTGATATTATTTAAAGTAATTCGATTTACTGATCTCATTAAGGGGTTGGCATAAGTCCAGCAGATTGGTACATTTTTTCAGAGCAATATATAAAAGAAAAAAATGTGGAAATTTATTTTTTTATTTTTTATGTTCAATAAAAGTGTTCATTCTTACAAACGTTTACATTTGTATTAACTGAAAATAACTAACTGTGGTTAAAAAAACAAAAACCACTTTGCACTGTGCATCATTTTCCAACTTAACCAGACTATAGAACTTTTTTTAAAGACGATACTTATGAACTTCAGACATTGTCGGGTGTACTCCGCTTATTAGTTCTCTAATTACTCTGCACAGTCGAAAATTTCTTGAATATCAAATTTTTTTTTTAATGAAAAAGGGTAAAAATTGGCAAAAAGGAGAGAGAAACAGCTTTTTTTGAGATAAAAATTGACCTAATATTGCGTTTTGATATTAAAAATGTCCTGACTATTTAACAAAAGGGCGTCTATTACACCCACCATTTTATTGGGAATTTTTCACAACCAAAAAATTTTCAAAGATTAAGTGCCGAATGGCACTTATCGAGTGCACAGTCAAGTGTTAAAAATTTCATCAACAGTTTCAAAATGATAATCGCGCGACCTACCGATTAGTTGACATACGGCGATTTAATAGATGCCAAAGCATTTAATATGTGTTTAATATGGGATTGATATGTGTTATACTCCAGGATTCCGGGTTTATGGCACCCCCTTAAAGTTATTTTAAAAAACTGACCTAATTCAAAACAAGTTAGCGCTGGATTTCAAATAAATACCGAGGAAATTTTTACTGGTTACTTAGTGAAAATACAGTATGTCCAATTGTATACAGTATGTCCAAAATAAATTCAAAAAAAGAATGATTTGGATCATATAACTAAAAATCGTCTATAATTTGGGGAGAATGTTCTGGGAGAAAATTGAGCCAAAACCAGAATACGCACTCTTTGACTAGATTATCTAGCCCTTATTAAGCCTCAAATATACTCTATATAAACTGGACAATTGTTCATATTGAGCAGACTCTTCCCAGGGTTTCCCAGGTCTCTATTAGACCTTTCACTGCTACGTGAAAATTTGAATAAAGATTATCTAAGCACTTTTTGTAATGTGTGTTTCTTATAAGATGAAAGTCTGTCTTTGGAGGTCTTCTCAATCATAACAAGATGGTGAAGTAAGCTTCATAAAATTGAATAACAATTAACTCAATCTCCCCAAGCAATGAAATGAGGAGCAGATACTTAGAAACCATAACTTTCCGCGAATTCATGCTGGATAGATTTTATTTAACTCCCTCACACCCTTTGACTAACTAAAAGCAAAAAAAATTTCGGGGGCCAAAACGGTGCAGAAATAACATCGGCACAGACCCACTACTCAATTGCGTCATAGAGTTTGCAATTTTATTTCCAAAATTATTGTTGAAAATTTTATACGATTAGCCGTTCGAAAGATATTTTTTCCTACTTTATTTAGGATTTTCGTCAAAATTTCTTAAAAATTTAATTGTGTGAAAACGACACATAAAATCGGAATTCTAAGAACGCGAATTTTTAAGAAAGTATGTCAGGATTCTTTTGATATAAGTTTATTTCTTCTGCAGTCTCAATACGAAAGATAATGTCTTCACAGCTGATTTTTACGAAACTCAAAATAATGAAACAAAATATTTTTCAAAAAATTATTTTCCGAAAAAATTGAACAGCAATTTAACCAAAATAAAGCTGACAAAGACAAATCAATTGAGTGTAGATCGAAAGGTGGTACTGATTTTCAGTTATTAGATGATTAGCAATAATTTTAACATTTTGCTAAAGATTCAAAATGCAAAGTTTATAAATTGGGCACTTGATCGGTTTTGCCAAAATTTTATGTAAAAATTTACATAAAGTATTATTAATAATATTTTTTGATGCAGGTTTTCAGGTGTCTACTTAAGGGGATGGTGGTTCCTACATTTTCTTCAGTTATTATGTCATACAAATGCACCCAATTGATTGTGATTCATTTATGAAACCAAATTAACCCGAAAAAACAAAACTAATTTCGACATTTTGGGATTTTTCAAAGTTTTTTGAGTAGTTTTATCTACAAAGCCCATTAACTTTCAAATTCTGGTAAAACTTTGCAATATTATTAGCAGTTTTGAAGTCAGTGAAAGCAGGACTTTAATTTGAGCTTATTTTCGAATTCATCCGACAAAAAAAATCACTTCCGGTTTACTAAAGTCACAAATTCGAGAGTTTTACGCACTGTTATCAAAAATCTAGAAAAAAGGATTTGTGTGACTTTTTATTATCTTACTTTCAAAATGATAAAAAATGCAAAACAAATCAAAACAAGAGAGAAGATAGGTTAACAAGACAAAAATGGTTAAAATCGGCGGTTTTCAGGGATTCTAGAAAATTTGTGACAAAATTGAGAAAATAAAAAATAAAATCTTTGAGTTTACTAAGTTTCTAAATCTTCGGCGAATATCAAAGCTTTTGATTAAAAAACCGGGGACGAGATAGGTTTTGAAATATTGAAAGTGTGCCGTGTTTCATATATGGTACAAGGAGTGTAAGGCCGATAAAAACTCGTCAGTCTGATTTTTGAGATTTAGGTGGGATCTTCAATCTTGTAGGTTCAGAACTACTGAGATATTTTCCTATTTTGCGCATGATCACCTTCAATATGTCAAATTAGGAACCACCTTAAGGAGATTGTGGGTGCTTCCAGCAATGTGCTGGGGAGAAATTAGCCCTTTTCAAAACTCAAATATATTTCGTGAGCATTAAGTGGAGATCTATGTTTTTAATTGCACATTGTAGTTCGTAACTTGGAAATGTATACAAATGATAAATTTCAAAAAAAAATTTAAACATGAGCCGTTAAATGCAAAAAACTTTATTGCTGCTTTTAGTTTCCATTGATCACTTTCGTGATATCCACGTATCCAAAAATCACATAATGCCAATATAATTTGTCAAAAAAAATGCTTTACAATCGTATTAGAGAATGTTTTATAAATTCATTTTAATTCGTCCAAAATTATTTTGGAAAATACCTTGCTATAGTTAAATGTAGGCCAAATGAAATTTTGTTGAAAACGGACTAGTAATCACGAACGTTTCATGCGATTTTTTCTTCTTTTTTCAAATAATCTTTGTGAATCTCTGAGCTAAATTCCAATCCCAAAAATTTTAAATAAGTTCTATCAGATTTCTCGCAATCACTTGTTTATGAAGATCTACTGCGCGCCATCATTACATTGATCAGGCTTAAAATTGAAATATCGAAAAAGAAGCAGAAATATTAGCAATTATAATACTACCCTGATAATATGTTTTGGATCCTTGTTACCAAAATCGAACCTTCGAGAACGTTTTTTGAAGGGAAATCTCGACTGTCTCCTCATCTCACGTACACAACACATTATTATAATAGTATTGAAATGCTTGCATTTATGGTTATTGTTTGCTGTGATTATTATTCTTCGTAATTTGAGACTATCCTATGTCCAGAGTTTCAAAAAAATTAATTGTTTTTGCAAGCAAATCTGATATTTTAGAACTAGTTATTCGATAGTAGGAAATTTTTCTGGCTTGCTATCAATTTCTCGTGTGCTGGATGGTCGTTTACAAGAAAAACAATACCGCATTTGAGACTGTGGTCGAAAATAACTACTGCACTCACAATTTCCTCAAAGTTATCATTAAACATACCGAAAGATTCGTTAAAATTTATTTGTTGAAATTTTTTTTTTGTATTCCTGATTTATAAAAGTTATCAGGCTAATGCAGGTTTCATATATTGCAATTTATAAATATAACTTGGAATTACTGACAGACCGTATGAATTAAAATTTCATAATTTTTTAACATAATTTGCAAATTATATTAATCTATATTAGTGTGACCTTTGAAAAAAGTAATTTTTGTTTTGGGAAAAACTTTCGACGATATTGGGTTATCCTTTTTATTTGTTCGAATTGTAACAATTAATTTGATTAACACGTTGATAACCGGAATATCTTTTTTTCAAAGAAAAAGTGCTGCTTTATTTGTTTTATACACTTTTTTTCATTTCATGCTCATCATAATTATTACCTATTTGTAATTTGCATAACAAATAATATTCAATTAAATTAACAGAAAATAGGGTGAATAGAAAAGAGTTTGCCCAGTACCAAATATAACAGTTAGTTGATTGAATATATCATATATATGACCAAAAGTTGAATAAAAAAAACTTGACTATTTTTATAATAAGGATTTTCGAAGGTGAATGGCTTCGAGACTTTGAATGCGTCATAATGTACACATATGAGCAGGAAAAAACAATAAACAAATATTTATAATGTTGTTCTTAGAACATGCCAACCAAAAATTTTCGATCGAGAGTTGAACGACAACCTTATCAAAAAAATAAGGTACCTTAGTCAGAAAAAGTCATTTTCAGGCTTACGTTAATGTAGGTAACTTTCAAAAAAAATTAAGTTTTCACGAAATGTGATAATTTTGCACATTTCAAACAATTAAATTTTGAAACAATGAGATTATTTTTATATCCTTTTCCAAACAGAAGTGGATCTTGAAAATGGGGCTATCTATTTAGCGCATGTTCGAATCCGAATAATGTTGTCTTAGTAACTGTCTTGGGTATGAGAATAGGCAAGAGTGCTTGATATCGGGAGCGCCAAAATTGATTGGTGGGTAGTCACTTAGGCAATCATTTAGGCATCATAAGTGGGATTGGAAAACGCGTTATAGAGACAACCCTCATATTCAAGATCCACTCAGGTTGGGAAAATGATATTCGGCGCGATACACCTTGTAATTCAAGGTGAATATTCTCGAGATTCCCCATCAAATTTAAACTTGTGCCCAATTTGCGCATTACAAAGGAGCGAAAAAACTAATAAGTCAGTAATTTACGCAATCTGTTGAGTAACAATATCATCAGGCAAAATTTATCCATAAAAATCGAAGGTTATCGTAATTACTGATAACTTGAGTCACACTTCTTAAATAGAAGTTGCTTCGAATCAAATATACACAAGACGTTTTCCAGATATGATAGTAAATCAAATACAAATATGTCAGCTTATCCCGGGTGAGCTGATTGGCAGACGTGTGGAAGTGTGAAAAGCTGTTGTCTTTCTAATAATTGGGTGATTTTGCAAAAGTAATTTTCAAATAAATTAGATTTTTTATTACAGACAACTAATTTAGCGTGTTACCTGTGGAGGCCAAAATAGAGACTAAAAACGGTTTAAAAAATCCAAGGAAGCCATTCCTAAAATTTTTGTGTGAAAAAATTAAAATAAAATTTTCAAAAAAATTTTGGGGATAAGTTGTTGGCTTATTTTTTTCTTAGAATTAAGTTCTGGAAATTATGCATGCAAAAACATTGCTAATTTTCAAATTTTTTCTCAACCAAATCCGGAGGTGACAGTCTAAACTTATCAAAGATTAAAAACGTCAATTCAACTGAGAGTTAAAAATTATTTGTTTATTAATTATTAACGAATTATGCTTTTGTCAATTCTTTGAAAATCTTTCCCTCAAATTTTCGCTTCAAAATCTTCGCCTCAAATTGATCGATTGTTTAATTGTAAATTTTATTAATGACTTAACTCATATATATCAATTACGGGTGCTCCTGGTCATTTTTTACTAGTTTTTAAGCCAATTTTTTTAATTTAATTCGGCTTTCAAAACCAACTCATCCGATAAATTCTAGAACCTCAAATGACGCACAAGATCTTGTTCAAAAATAAAATAAAAAAAAATTGGTATCATCGGATCAACTGTTATTTTATCTTGTTTTCTCTGAGATTACTAGAAATTTGTTAAAGTACTTAGTTGTTCTTAAACAAAATTGGTGAATCGTCGCTTTTTTGGACCAAATGTATAAATTCAATTATTTATTTGATATTTGTGCTCTGTTTTAGCTATCTAAGAAAAACAATCGGATGAGTCGTTTGCAAAAGCTCAATTAAATAAATTTTTGGCTGAAAAATTTAGTAAAGAAGACCAGGAGCCCCGTAATCGATATCTCTATTCAAACGTTCGTAAATATCCCGGCCCTACAACTTGAAAACACACTTCGTTCCTAAGCAGGGCCGGGATATTCACAAAAGTGTGAATAGGAGATATAGACAATATTTAGACAAACCTATGACAGTATTTTCGGGATTGAGGTCGGAAGGTGACGAAAGTGTCATTTTGGGTTAGTGTTTTTTTGTAAGTGTCAATAAATCGATCACACTTATCATCAATTGGTGACAAATTATAAAATTTAAAATAAGCAAAATTAACAATTATGCAATATATGTTAGATATTTGTTAATTTAATTTTGTTTTAATTCTAATAAATGCACAGTATGTAAGGTTTTGTCTTTTTTTCCAATTTGCATAAATCTTAATTTCAACGTTTTGATTGGTTTAATCTCGAATAGACGTGGCTATTTTTCCAGAATTAAGGTTGTGTTCTTATTGGGAGAAAGCAAGTTATGCATATTTGAAAAACGAGAAAAACACTTTATACCTGTAATCATTAAACAGTAAAAAAGTTCATCACTTTGAATATCACATTGCGTAGCACAAACATACCGTATCGTACTGTCCGCTTTAATTTTAAGTTGTTTGTATTGAGAAATTTTGATTTTCACAATGTGTTTTGAATATTTATTTACAGAAAAATACAACTTTTTGATAAAACGGGCCTCCAGAAATTGATAAATTATTTTCTTAGTTAAAAAGGTTCTCTATCCATTTCCAAGAGCTTTTTGAGGTCGCATCTGTCATTTCTTTCAATGAACTTGAATCTGAAACAGTTTTGCCACGAAAAATTCTCATTCTCAATGCTTGAACTGCGCGAAATTCTTCCATCATTTTATTCCATTCCTAATCAAAAAAAATTTCATCAACTATTATGGAAAATATTCCTCGTCAGAATTTATTTTTGTAAAACAAACCTGCTGGAGCATAATCAGTATTGTCAGTATTGTCAGTATTGTCAGTATTGATAGTATTGTGTTGGTAGGTTTGAATAAATAATTACGAATCTGACGAAAAATTTTATTGACGAGAATCGAATTGTTGTTTTTATGAACTTTTGAAAAAAATCGAAATTTTGATCAAAAAATTATTTTGACGTGAAAATTTTTCCTTGATAAAATTTAAAAAAATACCTGGTCTGTCTCAATTTTATCTATATCGGGCATTGCTGGAATTTTTGTGAGAATCATCAATCCATTCACAGTCAGCCCACATGCAAATAATAAGTTCAAATATTTCATTTTTTTGAGATAAAATCTGTAGGAAGTTGAATCTCCTACAATTGTGGCTTTGATTTGCAGTGTGGGCGGTTATTCTTGGAAATATACCTTTTAAGAAAAACAATCGTTAAAAAACTCAAATTTTAAGAGCGTTAACTGTCGATTTCATGTTTTTTAGAAATAAACTTGGCAATCATTAATTATTACTTCCTGGAAATCATTAATAAAGATTGAAGCCTTGAATGTTCAAAAAAGTAATTGCCGTAAATATGCGGTCAATATTCCCAGACAATTTATTTTTTGACAATCTTTCATAGTTTCGTATAAATCAAGCCTGTTGATATTTGCGTATAACAGGAGACCTTATATTTTCGGCTCAATATTGCCGAATTTGCCAACATCACCTAAAAACCACCGCAATTTTACGATTTTTACTTGAATTTTTGGTTATATCCTCTCGAAAATTACATTGGTGCGATTTAAAAAAAGTTGTACACGCGGAACCATGAGTAAATTTATGATACAAAACTTCCAATTATTTAAATTTCTGGGCTCAGGGTTGGTCAAATCTAATGCAAATGTTGAACTTTGCCATTTGATTTTTTATAAAATTGGAAAAGTTTGACTTGGATTAACTCTTACCTTTGCAGTTGCCTTACAGTAAGGTGAAATACCAATTTTCATATGATAAATCACAGATTCTTCAGATCTCTCTCCGCTGGTAATTTGTAATTTGTAAAAAATTTCATTAATTATTTCCGAAAATTGGATTATCACCTGCCTTCCAAAACACAAATCGCGCTGGGATATAAATGTATTTTGCGCGCCGTGATATCACTCACAAAAAAAATATTTTTTGGCCCTTCTATTTACTTGGCGAACACAGATGTCGGCTAAAATAGTCTGAATCAAATAGGGCTAACCCAGTCCAACACATCCCATATTTTCGGCTCAATATTGCCGAATTTGCCAACATCACCTAAAAACCACCGCAATTTTACGATTTTTTCTTGAAAACCTGCCAGTACCCATATCGCCGACAAATTCAATATCGTTGTGATTGCTTTTGCGTTCCAGGTTGATATTATAAATTACTTTAAGTGCGTCATAAATGACGTTATATTTAATTCAAAACAATTATTTTTGTCCTCCCAACGTCAAAATTGCCAATATTGCTTTTATAAATTAAAATCTTCCACTCAAACAATCGAATGATTGCGAAAAAACTCGGTCTAAAAAGATCCCATCAAAATAATGTGTAAAAAAAACTTGAAATTATTCTTTCAATCAGTCTTTTTCAGCTTAATAATCATGAAAATATTATGTTTAAACTGAAATCAAGTCCTTATATTGAGAGGTTGAATTTCTGTTAGGTGGTGTCAAAAACGTCAGGTTTAATTATTCCAAAATTAATTTGAGGTATATCCCTTTATCACTTTTTGCTTAGAATGCGTAGCCACAACGTTAAAATCACACGTTAAAAGGAGTAGTGGCTACGCATTCTGACCAAAAAGTGATAAAGGGATATCATCTGTAGAAAAGATAAAAATAAGAGTCTGTCGTTTTGGCTAATGAGCAGGCTTCTAAACTTCAGTCATTTGAACCAATCAAAGCACACCTGAATTGTATGCGTTTTAAACGATTTGAATTGTATAGTAAGAATAACCGCGATTATCAAAATTGTAGATTAAGTTAACAAATGAAGATTTCAGAAGAATCATTTTAGCTTGAAATTACAAAAAACAAACGTTTCATTTTAATTTAATAAGTATTCATTGTGACTATCCATCGACTTGAAACCTGGAGTACGCAAACTCTTCACGCTCACAATGGTT